>VWZV01013509.1:309912-429285 GCA_013397155.1 Irena cyanogastra | reverse complement strand
AAAAAAAAAAAAAAAGCAGAAAAGTATAAAATAATTAAAACTTTAACAAACTCTTCACTCTAGTATTTAAAAAAAAAAGCTGTGAATGAAGTCTGCTCACATGGATTTACTGATAGAATCAGGAAGTTGAACTTTTTCTTAAGTCAGCTGCTGCTTCTTTACAAGAAAGCTTCAGATTTTATACTTGGGTTTCAGTATGAAGGGAATGCTTATAAGAGATTAATTTCTTAATCAAGGTTTTATATACAATTCTGATTTAGCATTCTTGAAATTTCACCAATCATGGTTAAATTATATTCATCAGTCTGCTTTTTAGCTCCTTCAAAATAACTCTAAGTACAAGAAGCTGCGAATTTTTAAATCTTCAAGAATAAAGGACTGCTGAAAAAAGATTTGAGCTCTGATTTTCAGTGGTTTTATCAACTGGAGTACTAGCAGTTGCTTTTCTGTTGTAAAGGGAAATGCCTTATAAAAATTGACCAGTTTAACTTCATACCACCTCACCAGATCATATCGCTGTCATCCTTTTAAAATGGAGATACTAAAACTAGATTTTTCATGGGTTTGACAACATTTTTTCTACTTCTATGCTAAGGCGTTGGAAGCTTGATTATAAAAAGTACAGAACATCAACTCCAGCACAAATCTGCAGTTGAAGAAGCTACTCAGTGACCATGGAAAAATCATGACCTGCAGATGCCCTTCAAACTTAGTGACTTGCCCAAAGCCAGCTAGTGAGATATAATTGCTGCTGAAACAAGAGTTTGTGACATTGAAAGTTTTTTTTAATGCTATTATGTGTTTGTATTGTGATAAAATTGAAAAACACTTTTTAAATAATAGATCGTGTCCCAAAGACATTTTCTTACTGTTGTCCTGGTTTTCCCTTACATTTTTCCTTCTGCGTTTAGAGCATTATGGCACTCGTGGCAGTGTGAGACCCACAGCTCATGGGAAGATATTTGCAGGAAGAAATCCCACAGGAAGAAATCTAGGTTTCGCAGGAGGATTTACACCCCTTTTGACCCTTTGCAGGTTCCAAGCTGATCCAGCAGGTCACTGTAATCTAAGACAGCATTTTCGGGCACATTTAACTTACAGGGAGCTTAAAATTGCATTTAAAATCAAATACCTTGCACTCAAATAGGTCTTTAAGTGCTTACCCCAGAATTCAGGTCCTGGTATATAAATTTTGTTAATCCATTATCTACATCTGGAAGAGTACATATATCTATGTACCCTTCTAGAAATGGGAAGAAGGGCATTGCAGAATATCCACATCGTAGAAAACAGGTGTGTTTCTAAGACAGTCACATAGATTATTTTTTTTTTTTTTTTGTGAGCAGAAGGGAAAGAACATTTTCTTCAGCAAGCCTTAGCAGTCCCAGTTGCATGGCAGGACAAAAGGTGCAGATCCAAGCTGCATCCCAGGAAAGCACGCAGACTGTGCTGCATTCCATGAAACTCATTCCTGAAGGTTTTCCCCAGTCAGGGCCTCAAGGAGGACGTTTCCCTTTCCTGCCTCTGAAATGACCGGCAGACTTTTCTAAGGATTCTCTCCCATCTCATGTTTAACCACTCTCACTTTCTTCTGAGCTTGCTCAAAAAGCCTTTATCTTATTTGTCAATGTTTGATATTAAAATAAAAAAAGGTATTAATCTCTGCAGTGACCTTTCTGCCTTATTTCTCCTGGAAGGGGATGCTGCATCTTTTGTAAGTAACTTCAAGGCAAGATATTAGGCAGCATTCAAATATATGGCTTTTATCCAGTTAATCATTGTGCATTACCTACTTTCATCAATGTTCAGAAACTTAATTCCAGGATTACTCATTCCCCAAAAAACCCAAATAAGAAAATCAGAAGAATAGACCCAAACAATAGAACTTTTATGCCAGGATAATTAGAAAAGGAACCTATTATCCAGGATTATAATTACTGACTAACATATTAAATGACCTTTAACATTTACCTTAAGCCCCAGATTTCTAGAAAACCAGAAAGGTTATGAATGCCATATTAGTAATCTTTAATCTTTATTACTGCTGTGGACAGAATTTTAATGATTTTTAAGTAGGCAGCGGTCACTAACATATCCCTATTAAAATAAAAAAAACTCATAAAAAATTAAGTGGATTAAGACTTCAAATGTACCATCATCAAAAGTATTATCTAATTATGGAGTTCAGTGAACAGGCCAAGTGAAATGGTTGGTAATATTAGTTACTTACCACATGGGAATGCCCGAGATTTATGCACAAATAGATTCTGCTTCTGTTGCAACATAGTAATTAAGAATTTGTCAGGGAAATTTGACCCTCTAGGGTAGATATTACTTTGTAAAATAAGAATGGCAGAGCACTAGTCTCCTTGCTGCACATAATTTAACTTGATTATTTATACATCAAAGGGAGTCTGCAGTGACTGCAGTATAATATTTAAGAAGAGGGATATTAGAGACAGAAGCATCTAGTGAAATCTTTTTCCCAAATCTCCGTGAGAAAATAGAGGAAATTTTCATAAAGCATTTCATTTTGCATATAAATTGGTGTCTAGATTGTGCCTGTGAATTTACTGCTGTCAAATTTAATTTTTCTTTAATTCTTCAGGCCCAGATGTGAAAAGCTCTGTGTGCAGACTGCAATTTTCAATGCCTACAGGTAGCACCCGGATCGATAATGTGTCCTTATGAGAAATTACCGTTAATGTTATTGAGTATGCATTTTGCTTTATAGGATAATAAGGTAATATGAAATGCCAATTCATTCATTAGGAGAAAGCTAAGTGCTTAAATGAAATGGGTGACAGGTCTGAAAAAAGATGTAGTTGTGGGCAGGAAGTCAAGAATGGATTTTTAGTGACCTAATACCAAAAGGTTTTTACCACTAATTTGCATTTGCTTCCTATAAACAATATTAACTTTAAAATAAAAGGGCTTGAATATTTAAACTGCGGTAAGTGATTCCACTTGAAGAGGCTATTTGGAAATGCTGAGTTTCTGGCAAACTCTCTGCCTGGCCTTTTTGAAGACCACAATGTGAACTCATCTGGTATAAAAATTAAAACAAAACTTAATTTAAATTGATAGGCATAAAGTAAGCCACGAAGTCAGAGGTTAGTATGTGAAAAACAAACAAAAAAGTGCTTTAGCTCTTTGTTCAAAGTATGGTGTTCTCCCAGCTCTGTACAGTAAAAATAGCAGGTATTGAAAATAAGCCAAAAAGAGTTTGTCAAGACAAAAAACCCAAACTAAACCTATTGTTATTGTTCAAGACTTCAGCCTCCTTAGAGTACAATATTTAAAAAAAAAAAAAATCAAAACCAAAAAAGGTGGTGCTGTTTGAAAGTCTGGACATAATGAAATTAATTGATTTCTAGATACATTCAGTGTCTGAAATCACGACCACAAGGAAGGAAGTTAATAGGCTTTTTGCAAAAACTCACTAGGTTCTTTTTCCCTCAAGTCCTATCACACTTTTTTGAGTTTTACAGTTTTCAGTGAGTGGTTTGCCCTCTTTTTCTCTGGACTGGATCCCCCGCAGGTGATCCCTGGGACACAATCTGTGCTAGGGGACACTGCCATCCTAATCCTGCATGTGTTGGAGCCAGGGCGAGGTTTATCCCTCTCCATGGGGACAGGAGCAGAGCCTTCAGGAGATGACTTGCATGCCAGGAAGCAGGGCTGGCTTTTCCTGGAGCAGTACTCTCTGTCAGAGACACGGCCCCATGCCCTGCTCCTGCCCACCATGGAAAGCCTCCAGCAGCCAAAGCCTCCTTCAAACTTCTGGTGTAGTAATGCGAAGTTTTGCCTTACTGATATAATTTATAGGGTGTAACACAAGACATGACAAGGAAGCAATTCACAAGCCTGCCCAGGGAAAAGCATGTCCAAGTGCTCCAGTTTTCCTTGCTCCCACTGCAAAGTGTTATTCCAATTACAACTAAGGACAGGAGTAGCTTAATGCTAAAGTTTCCACAGCTGGTCTTTTTTCTACAGAGATACAGGGCCCTGAATTCCACTAAAAATGATGGCATTCTCTTCAATTAGATCAGAATTCAGAATTCCTCAACAATGATTTTCCTGAAGGTTTCATTTGGTCTTTTATGAACTTGACATTTTTGCCCCTCAGCAGTAAATGAGATACTTTATTTACTATCAACACCTTAATACAGCAGTTTGAAAGCAGACAGCTTAATATTTTTTTTCCCCTTTTGAATAGCTAACATTGTAAAAACAAAGGACCGATACCAGAAAAATCTTTAAAGTTTTATTTTTATTTCTACCTTAAATTGGCAATGGCTGCTTTGCCTGAACTTGTTTTTTTTTCTTTTTTTTTAACTTTTATGTAGAGCTCTTTTTATTTTTTTTTCCCTTGACCTTCAACATCTCAAACTACAAAGAGAGGACTTTCTCTAATGCTGTTTGAATATACTGTATTTTTCTTTTAAGGAGCCTTCCACTGATTTTTATCCTTCAGGGATCAATGGTTCCCTCAGTTCCATAATCTGACAAGCTATAGTGAAAGCAAAAGGCCCCCACTTCTAGAGCTGTAAGCGTTCACGTGAGATGGCAACGGATGTATTTTCACACTGAACTCACAACAGCCTAAGGAGAGCTTTAAAGTATCTTAGCCTAAGTCACTCTCTTTGGGAGGACTGAGATACAGGAGGAACTTTAGTATCATTGTTAATCTGTATTACAAAAGCACCTAACAGCCTCTGCTGAGTTCAGGGCCCCATTAAAAGCAAGGATGTATAAAGCTGGTTCAAATGTGTGTTCATTTCCATGAATGCCTTTGCTTTCTGGTAATGTCTGACTCTTTTCAACAAAACTCTTTGTGGAAAGGGGGAAAAAGAAGGAAAAGGGCAATGCTGATTCACTACTAAATTAAGCACTGCTCATTTTGCTGCAACAGTTACTTGGAAGAAACAAAATTTATTGCTGTAATGCAGCATATTATGTTGATTTCTAAGGGACTTTTTGATCTAAATAATCTACGTATCATCACATAGTTCTCAGAATGACTCCTTTCCCAATGTCTTCCCATGTTTTTTTGCCTAGACCACCAAAACTCCCTACTACTCAGTCACATACTATACAGAGGGTTAACATTTAAATTTTCTTCAATACTTCAGCGCCATTTACTTTGTCTCACTGGCATCTGAGCACCTTGACATGCTGCCAAACATTCCTACAGATTGAGAAACTGGGCAGGGGGTGAGCCTGGAGCAGCATCTCACACAGGGACTGTGTAAAGGGAGGATGGATAAGTGAGCTGAGATGTGGTGGAGGAGAAGCTGCCCTCCCACACCGATCCTCCTACAAAAGAGGCTCAGAAGCCTGGCTGGTGAATCTCTGTGTGTTGTTCTCCAAGGGAGAGCAGCCATCAGCTGCCATAAGTCACTTTATGCTGCCAAGAGTGCAAGTCAAGGAAGTGGAGATGGGCCCCTGTCACATCTTGCTCTGTCACTATTGTACTGCCTCTAGAATGTGCTGACTTTGAAAATCAGAGTGGCATCAGAGAGCCACTGATAATTTAACAGTCCTGTGATATATGCCAGTGCTCACACTGGGATGGTACAACTGAGGCAGCACTGTCACCATTTCTGATTTGTCAGAATTGATGCTGGAGTTGAACAGGTACTACCTAGGGTTTAATGTAAAACAGTTAATGGGATTCAGAGGGAAGATAACAGAATATATTCACGAGTCATATATTTATGTCCATATTATGTAGAATATAACAACATATTGCAACCAGATTGTGATAGGTTTAATTTACATATATGTTTCTAACTCCTGTCTTCAGTATTCAAACTGCATGGAAACTCCAGGCACTCAGATTTTACTTCTAGCATCAAAGTATAGGCAAGCCCGTGGCTGGGAGTGGATATCAAGCAATTCTGGCAAAAATGAAAATCCATATGAGCAGTAGACCCTCTGTATTTTCTTACTTTAAGAAAGAATTTCACTACCTCCCCATCTATCTCCTCTGGACATACAGGCATTGCTCTCTACCTCTTTGACTTGCTTACCCTCTGCTACAGCCAGGGCTCTGACATTCCAGCTCACTCCACTCCAGGCTATTGTGGAGACCTCATGCGTTCTCCTTCTCACTGTAATTTTGAATCAAACCATTCCCGAGCTGTGGTTTATATGTCACATGCAAACAGCACTGCTCTGAAAAACACAGTTATCTTCTAGCAATGAAGCAGTCCTGGTGAAATAAAGGAAGCTGAGAGAATGGATATTTACTCCAAGGAGTTTCGGATCAGGCTTTTGACATGTATGGTTCATCCTCCATACCTTGTGTATAGCTCAAACATATTTGCAGCCAATTACCAACAGCAGTGATTGTAGAGGTTACTGATGATCTGTAGAATGCAGGGGGATAACCACTGAGATAAGACATTCCTCTCATCACAGACATCTGGGTAGCATTGCTACATTGCTACTCTTAAAGTGGTTGTGCAAGTGATTTCTCTTAATAATCTAGTAAGTGCTATGGGATCTTTCTGAATAAATGGATTTCTAGAGCACATGCATTCCTCTTATTGTTACTTATCTGTTGAGTACTGTCACACAGAAATAGGGATTCTATGTGTTTATTTGGTTTTGAAATAATTTATCATCAGTACAGCTATAGATTTTAATCCTGTCATGGGAAGCAAAACGCTATCTGTTAAAATATATTAGCCAAATGTATGCAGACAAATGCATCCAAGAACACCCCATCACAGATGACAAATTTCTCTAGTCCTTTAAGAATGCAGAGGTGTGTGGGGGTTTTTTTGTTGTTGTCATTGTTGTTGTTTTTTGAGGTCTTTTTGTTTGTTTTGCTGTTGTTTTTCTTGTTGTTGTTCTTGTTTTTATAAAAAAGCACCTAATCTCATATACAATATGTCAGGAGACCTCTCTCTCATTTACACAGGCAGTTACTCAGTCTCTTCATATATTCACCCGTTTGGACATTGGATGCTGTTTCATATATTCCTTCCCTAAAATGAGGTCCCCATTAAACATATTTTCCCTAAAGTATTATTATCTTGTATGTGTAACATAGAGAACAGGGAACAGTGCAGCTAGTTTAAGTATAATTATCCATAATTTGTTGAGCACTGATGGCATCCATCATTCTTCTGGCAGGAGCAAACTTGATTCCCACAACAAAAAGCTTATCAGCAAAATCAAGAAAATTTGTAACTGATACTAAAAATATGAGCTCTACATACCTCCCCAATAATATCTGTGGTGAATTTTGACTGATATTTGGCCTAATATCCTAATTTAGGCCAAACAATCCTCATATGCTGGAGAAATTAAAATTTAGACTTTTGTTTATAAGAGCATTTACAATATGTGACGCCTGGCAGTTTCAGTGACAGGGAAGAAGTCTGTCAAGTTAACTAAATGTTCAGTGTATGCTGAAAATTTTGAGACAGCAGTACTTATTTCTTCTTTGTTTTTAAAACCAGAGGTAAGGATTATACAAAGATGCAGTCTTATTCTTTTCTGCTCTTGTGTGCCTATATCTATACAGCCACTTAACATTTTATTTTCATGTTGCAAGTCACATAATGATTTTTTTGGTGGAGTATTGCATAATTCTGGCCCCAGAAATGTCTTCACCAATGATTTAAACTTCCAAGCACTGTCCAATGCAAATAAATACATAGAGAGAAGAGAAAGCTGCGAGTGTAAAAGGCAACATATAAAGTTCATTAAAAGAAAAAGAATCTCTTTTAGTCTAAATTTAGTCTGAATTTTCAGTAGATGGGAAGATTCCTTTTCTCCTTTCTGGTTTAATACTTTAGTGGCTTCAGGAATGCCAAAGGTGCAAAGGTATATTTAAATTCTGTATACAATAAGGAATATGATACATTATAAAAGACACATAGAAGTGGCACTTGGGTCAGTGGTTGGACCTGATAATCTTAGAGGTCTCTTCCAACCTAAATGATTTTATGAGTCTATGCACAGCTGTGGGTTTCTCACACCCAGTTTTTGTGTCTGCATATTTACTAGGTTAGCACTTTTCTAATGATCGATGAATGAATCTGTTTGCCTGAGACCACAAAGATTATCAGTACCTACCTTACCACAGAAGAAAAAAGATTATGTTGAAGTAGGAGTTAATCTAAAAACCCAGGAAAGTCTCCTTCATTTCGGGAGGAAGTAAACAGAAAGTTCTTATCAAATTTGTACCCTCTGAAGGACATTGAAATCTTTTTCACAAAATCATAGATCACTTTTGGTGTCTAAATATTTTCACTTTAATCTTGCACTTGACTTAAAAAGCTGAGATTCCACCCTTTCAAACAAGCACCTCATGGAATGAGGCGATGGAAATTAACAAATAGAAAAGAGGTGAAGGAAAGTCAATTTTTCCACTAAGACAAAAAGTTCATCTTCACTCAACTTTTTTTTAAAACAGCTTCTCATCTGCATGAAGTAACATAATTTATTAACATCAGTAAACAGGAGTTGTTGCCTTACTAATTGGTGAACCAGCAAGTCTGTAAGGCATCCAAGTCCTCTCCCAATCTCCATCTTAACAAAATCTTAGTTAGATTAATGATAATGCCTGAGGATTCTGAGCTAAGCTTCACTCAGTCTTACAAAATTTAAATTCAATATGCAAGTCAGTGGGAAATAAGTTTGCAAGATGTCAAACAGTTTTCAGTTCATGTTTCAAGAAACAAGGAGCAAAAGGTAGAAGGTGAAAAATGCGTAGTGTAGTCTCTTCCTGTCTCTTTTGCACAACAAAAATGTGAGATTTTGACACAGCTCTCAACCAATTTTGTGAGCAGGCCTTATGGGGTCTGACTCTTCAACAACCAAGAAAGCACAGGGATCATTTTTTGTGTCATTTTCTCAGTTACTTTGGCTAGAAGGAATGGTTTCTTGATGCTGAGAGGTTTTCTGTGTATTACTCTGGAGTATCTACTTTTGAAACTGGACAGGGCTTAGAAACATCAAGAAAATATAAAATTGATCTTTTTCCCTACCTCCTTAATTCTACACCCCCCCAAAGCATCATTCAGGTTTTAGGTGAAAGGTCGAGTGATGCTGCCTCCATCAACATTTTTGTAGATTTGTTTTCATGCTTCTGCAAACTGTTTCTCTTTCCACACACCAGAAAACAACCACAGAGTCAGGAGAGTTAAAAATATGCTGCTCCTCGAAAGAACTGTGTGGCTGGAAAGTAATTATTCTGAGAAAGGTCTTCTGGGTGGACAAAGCCAACCAGATTTCTTAAGTGTGACAAAATGCTAAATTGATCTGAGCTGTCTAGAGACAGTATAAAATTTCTTCTTGGGACATTCTGTTTCAAGACCTTATTACTGTGACTTGTCAGTGACTGTATGACAAGATCATGAGTTACTCCATTTCAATGTGTATTTGTTTTCTGTTAATGTTATAACTCAGAAAATTTGAAAGGATGGAAAGGGTACTTGGTTCTATCCCTAAATGTCAACCATGTAAGTGCTTTGACTTTTATTTTCTATTTGCTTTGGTCAGTGTAAATTTCTATGGGTTTTGCTGGTTGGGGGAAGGGGATTTTGAGATGTGCAGTTCTTGGTTATTAATATTTGACTTTGTTAGTGCTATCTGTTTACCGTATGGCTTCTGGAAAGAGATAGGAAATATTAGCTGGTGAGTCCTTAAAATGCACGATGTGTGGGCACCCTCCTTGTGCCTGCACATTCTTTGCATTGCTGTTGCATTTAGCCTGTGATTGATCATGCAGGGGGTTTGGTATTGTTTTCTGATACTACTTTGCTTTTACTTCATTGTTTCACTCTTTTTACTTTTAATACATTTGGATGGTCGAGTTTGAGTGAATTCCATATGCTTTATACAGGCTGGTTTTTCTCCTTATTTCTGGAATAGAGAAGACGAAAGCTCTTTTTAGCTGCTGTTTACATTCACAAAGCTGGATCCTGCACATAAATGAGTTTTTATACAAATGCCTGGGATTTTATACAAATCCCATTCCTCTTTCACTTAGAAGGAGTTACAGGACAGCTGTCTCCAAATGCAGAAAAGGTTGTTGTTAAGAAAGCAATAATAGGCCAGGCTTAAGATCCTTAGCTGGGCTCTTTTATTTTGGAACTTTTACCAAAGGCTGAGAAGGACCAAAAGAAAATATCAAATATGCACTAATATTGAGAGCCTAGCACTTGGCAGGGTATGAAATTTGTTTCTATAGGAAATCACGTTATTTTACAGAAAATAGAAGCTGTGTGAAGGTTTTTTTTTTTTTTTTTTTTTTTTTCTCTTTTCTTTTCCCAAAACTGTACATGAAAACTTTTGGGGGTTGGAGGTGATGGCATATTGTACTGTGAAAAATTGGTTTGTGCTCAAATGCCTTTTGCAGTCACAACACAATTCCTCACCTCTTCTTGCATGAAAAGGCAAGAGCCAGAGGGCGATTCTCCTCTGTTTTTTTTTTTTTTTTCCCTGAGATCATTTCTTCTTTCCAAAGCTAGATCCAGGTCCCAACCGATGGAGCAGGACTGTCACGGCCCGGGTGCTGTCCTGCAGCGTGTTCCCAAGCAAGGAATGTCCCTTGTTTTCTTTATTTTTTCCCTCTAAAAGGCGACTAAAAAGGAAGAGGACGTCGATGCCAGTGAGATTCGCTGCAGTTCCTTGAAATGCTGCTGAGACTTTCATTATTCCGTCGCTGCTGAGCAGGTTGTGCAGTTGTGTTGGGAAGCCACTGGGTGTCAGCAGGAATGTGAGAGCGAGGCAGGAACACCGGCTTTCCCTCTCCCTAAAACCCAGCACCTCGCACTGCATCCCTAAGAATTCCAGAGAGGATGCCTGGCAGAACTTCTGCACCCTGGAACCCGAGCCCCTGCTCAGTGGCCCCTGCATCAGTCAGCTCAGCCTGAGAGCAAAACTGTCTCAGTGCTTCTCTTCATCCTCCAGCTCTGAGAGATGATTGTTAAGGGAAAGTTTCAGGGCCGGTTTTTAAAACCAGGCAATGAGCTCAACCCAGTGCTTCAGCCAGCTAGCAGGAATGCTCAGGATCAGAGCAAAATTGTCATTGGCAAGAAGCGAAATCCTTTTAGCACATCTACTTTTCAGATATTAATACCGAGTTTGTTTATACTTACTATAAAACCAAAGTTTTGCACAGCTTTCACTGATTTTTTTATATGCATTTCAACGGTACCCACAGATCATGTTCTGCTTTATGTAAAAGCTGCTCTGTTATACCACTACAGAGTAATCCTCTGTTAGTTTGGACCTCAACCCCCCAAAACTCGAGGACTTTGTGATTCCAAAGAAAAGCAAAATAATTAAGGTCTAGAAGTGTTCTTGCCTCTTTGCTGTTATTGATACAATGGTCTGGTTGGTTATGAGAGACAAAAACTGAGACAGGCAACACACTCCAAAGAGTAAATTCAGAATAAACTCATCTGGTTTTGAAACATGAGCATTAATAAATTTTGTAGACATATTGTTATGGGTCTCAGTGTATGTCTTCTTTAAATCAGTAATGGAAACAGTAGGATGAAACAAAGAAGAAGCAGCCACACACACTTTTGGTTTTTTAGAAGGAGAAGATCTATACGTCAGGAAAATGTTGAATATTTTTCTCTAGAGAATTCTAGACTCATTACTGCTAAGTAACACCTGAGGATCAAAACTCTGTGAATTGCAAAGTGTCTTGAAGCTGTGCAGTCTTCAGTGAGAGTGGAGAGCACCCCTCTTATGCACAATTAGGCACTTACCCTCAGAGATGTTCTCCACGTATTTCTCTGCAAAGAGCACAGAGATGCTCCCAGAGTGGATGGCTGCTGAAAAAAGGCTCTTCCTCCCTGAGAGGAGAGGCTTTCAAACTAGTTGCGATGAAGTATAAGCTCATGTGATGCTCTGTGGAGTGGCCTGATTTAAATAAATATACTTTATTCATAATGAAGGAAATGCACCGATTTACTCTCTCTTTTCCCTCTCCTACCTTTTCATTTCCCTTTTAAGGTACAGAAGGTCGTTTTAATTCCACTCAGAATTACTTCTCTAAAAATGTTGGTAATTCTGACAAAAGCATCACACTTTACTTTAAAGGCACCCAGTGAGCCACTCTATGAAGGTTACAGGAGAGCACCAGCTATGGCTCTGTTGTTTTCATTTGCATACAAATTGTCAGCCAGAAGCAAACATTTTCGAACACTGAGTTATATAAAACTTGCTTTTTTGGACAGAATTTTAATTTTATTTTTATCCACAGGAATTTCTAAAGAAGTAACTGTTTTGTTTTAGGGTTTTTTAAAGATAGAGATCTAAACTCTGGGTAAGTTCACCAAATGACAGATATTTTGAAATTGTTTTATAAGTTCTTTCTTCTTTATAATATAGAATTTGAGGACTAGCAATCAGAGATTTAGGTTCTGTTATTCCAGGTGGTCTACAAATGAAGCCACTCTTTGGGCCACAATTGCACAAGCATATATATGACAGGAGGAAAAACAGACATACATGGAGACAGCAGATGGGAAAGTGAGGAAAAAGCATAAAAGAGGTGGGGTCGCTTTTTTGCATAACCTCTGCTGAAACTGTCAAATGATAAAGTAGCCAGTGGAGATTTGAGAGGTACTGGAGGAGGCTAATGTTTTACTTGGGAGCTTTAGAAATATGTCTGTGAAGCTGCTTCTGTTTCTTTCAGACTGCAGAGGAGAAACTACAACCTGAATTACTTCCACTCCTACCTGTGAGCTTCACTTGTATATCCTTAGCAGTGAGAAGCAAACATTAATAGTCATTGACATGAAAGAGCAGAGGACACAGAAGAACCTGAGTTATACTTATCCATTTCCTCCCTCTCCAATGTGATGTTATACCTCTAAGAACTCACAAAAGCTCTCCTGTCCTCCGTGAGATAACAGGGAATGGGATGTGCCTGGTTCCTAAGCCACCTGACACCCTTTGTGGTGACTTTTAGGGGATCAGTAGCAGCCTGATACTGTGTAAAGTGGCAGACTGAGGCTCCTACCAAAGCTGGAAACAAAGAGCTTGTGCCTGGGGATGCAGGCATTAGACTTAAGGGTCTTGTGGTAGGAGGCTGGCTATAAGATTGTATGTTTAATAAGTATTTTGTGCAAGGTAATGGCGTTTTGCTACTGCTATTTTTCCCCAACAAAAGTTAGTTGCCCATAAAGGAACTAAACCAACCTGTAGTGTTATACAAATGAGTTTCCAAATATTTATTGGTGTTTAACGTGTGACAAATGGTCAGCAAAGTTTCATGCTGTAGTGCCTTCTTTTAGCTGGAATTCTATTAAATATATCAGTGAAATACTAATTTAAGTGGCTTTAAAAGCTTGCAGCATTTTGACATTATATATTTTGTTTTCTTTGCTCTCAGACTGTGAAAGGTTAGGCACACCTCCATTGAACAGATAAAGGTTTGCTCGGAGAGATCTTATTGTGCTTTTTTTTTCTGTTTGTTCTTCCTGGGGCAACATTCTCAGCTGACATAAATTGGCAGAACTCTCTGGTTATGGAGCAGAGCTATGCTGGTCTACAGAGATTCAAAACCAGGCCTAGAAATCTGATAGCTACCAAACACCTGGATCTGTTGGATCTTTCTCAGCAAGGTATCTGTGTATGCACACTCATTTTCTCCTTCTCTCACTCTTTGAGGTTACCAGGTTGTTTCAACTTAACTGTTGGTGCTATCCAACTCACCTAATTAATATCCAAATCACCCAATTAACTGAATTCTTTTGTGATATTTGTAAAGTTTGTCCCACTTACTCACAGTGCTCCCAAAGACTTTCCTTTTAGTGTGGCATGCTGACTTCAGTGTCTATCCAAGCAGACCAGGATGACTTGACTTAAAGAATAAACTTGTTTTTTTTGATGGGTCACAGAACTCAGCTGCTGCAAGTAACTGTCTCAAATGAGTGTGTCTGTGTGCACATAAAATGTTGCTTATTTACACCAGCATGTAACCTGAATGTGCTCATTGCCTGACCATGACAACATTTGGAAGCTGGGAGAAACCAGTCATTAAGATGGACTTGTTATAGATTGCTCTGAAAAACTTCTTTATCCTCAGCTCTGAGCTGAGCTCCAGCAGAAACCTCATTGTCAGGATCACAGGATCATAATTGAGTTTTTTAAAAGGATACCACACAGATTTCACTTTGTGGAAGATGCTTCCCTGTAGTTTTGAGTGGGATCCATTTAACCAGTAGATGTAGCAGTTGCTGACACCTAGATCTGATATAGCCACTTAGACTCCTTTTATATTCACTGGAGTGGTTTGAGGATGCAAAGATTGGAAATGTCCAAAATAGGTCAGATGAGTTTCGAGCTAAATTTGCCTACTCTTCTTTATTGAGTAGAAAGGGCAGTGAGGATGCCCAGCTGAGGTGTAAAAGTTTATGTTGCGGCCGTCTAAGTCTACATGAGGTGAATCTCACACTCACTGTCTTAAATAAACTCATCAAAATAACATTGCAGAAGTGTCCTTAACACTGAGCGTGAGCAAACGTGCAGCTCTGAGCAGCATCTGTGTTTGCTCAACTTTTCATTTCAATTTCAGCACTCCAGTATATCATCAGCTGAACAAAATAAAAGATTGGCCCTGCAAAGAAGTATATTTTGTGGAAACATGCTAGGATTCTTGAAAACCAGAAATCTTGACTGATGAAATGGAAAAATTCATTACATTTAGGTTACTTTCTTAAGGCATCTTATGAAAAGAAGAGGCCTCTTTTTTGGGGAGATATTAGAGAGACTGGAAGGAAACACATCCGATGTGTCCACAGGATGTGACTACAAGCTGTGTGGACTTACCTTTCCAATCTCATTTTAAAAACCCAGGAGAGAGGTCCTGTGGAGGTGTGAACAGGCTCATGCTATCAGATTGCAAGGGAAGAGTATCTCTGAGTGGCATGGACACCATTCTCTGCCCCGGCCACTTCTACACAGATGTACTGGAAGGTGCTACAAAATCAGAAAGACCACAGCCTTGCCAGCTGTACTGCAAGGAAGGATTGAATTTCCAATCTTTTGACTGGGACACAACTCTCCAAGAGCACTCTTGGTGAGCAAACAGCGGCATGTGGAAAAGCGTGACATACCTGTCTCACAGAGTAAAAAGGCATGACTCTGAAGTGAATTCCCAGCTATGAAGATGTGAAGGGAGAGAGGAGAAGAAGGTCACTATGTAGTAAAAGACAAACATATCTGATGCATGCAATCAAGCAGGGCCTGTAAATTAATTTTCAGCTCTAAAAATTGACTATCTCCTGGGGAAATTCTATTATCGAAAAACAAGATATATTCCAATTAGGAGAGAGGTCATGTAGAGGGCAGGATAGAAAAGAGAAAAGGAAGAAGACAAAAAAAACCCCCAACTTTACATGTTAGAGCTCTAAAGGTATGACCATCACTAAATGGGACAAAGGGGAGGAGGCCGTTAGGAACCTTAATTTGAAATGCCCTTGATTTCTGTCATTTTAAGTTAAAGCCTGCATATTTTAACACACTGGTGCCTTACAGTATTCTGGCACATTGTGTGTACTGCTACCTGCTGTGGATCTGGACCTTGGATCACTGCTCTGTCTCTCAGCACGACATGAAACACTAAGGGGTACATTTTCAAAGCAGTAAGTGGGGATTTCACTGCGTGATTCCCACTGAAGTCAATGTAAGATATGTAGCTGAAGCCTTGTGGGATGATTTGAATACTTCCCTTATCACTTCTTAGAATTGCCAAAAAAAATTTCTGGTACTAGAATTTTCCGGGGAGTGCTGTTTGACTTCAGACTTTTTACTTTGTAAATTTTGGGCTTTGATAGGTTTTTGGAAGTAGCCAAATATTTTTACCATCTGTTTTCTGTACGTGTTATCATCTGATTAGTTCATTATGAAATCTGCTAATTGTTAGTGGAGAGAAAAGGTATCCATAGAGCACTTCACTCTTTAGCTTAACAGAATCTATACAGACAATGTACATTTTGGCACCATGTTTCCTGTCAAGTTTGTCTTGCAAGGTTTTATAGTATTTTGGGCCACAGAATAGTACTAAGACTTCTGTGCTAATCTGAGACTTTCTAAACTTCTGCAAAGAGGAATTATTACTTATCATGCAGCCCCTACTTCCACCAGAATGCATATTTTTAGTTTTTCAGAACTGATTTTTTTCCCAATAGAAAATCAGATATTCTGAAATAAATAAATTTTATATTTGAGCAAAAATAAATTTAAATTCAGTCTGTCAACTAGGTGAGAAGACGTCATCAGCTCTGAGTAATGGCAAAAATATTGAGCAGGTAAGGGCAAAGCAGGAGGCTGAGGTCTTGCACAGGCAGGAAAAATAATTTCTATGTATCTCACTGATGCAAAATGAAAAATGTTAATATGTTCAGATAAAGAGAACTACAGGATCACTGGAGCAGATTCCACAGACAGCTGGTACATGGAGTGGACATTAATGTAAACCTTAATTTTTACATAGAAAATAATAAAATTACTGTCTATGTTGATACAAGTAACATGCTGAGCGAGCTGAGGAACTTCCCTTTAGACTGGAACACAAGAGCAACGTGGCTTTTAGACAGAAGTGGGAGGCCTTTCCTACCAGTACACTGCTGTAGATGTGGCTGTGGCTGAAGGCAGGACTGTGGCTTGTTCTGCTTTAAGCTGGTTTACTTTCCTGCTTTCCCTACTGAACCCAACTTACTAACAAAAGAAAAACACAAAAGAATGTTGATGACAATTTTGGGACAAATGAGCAGTATGGAACAAGATTAGAACCACATCTAGAACAAAATAAAAAAGAGTGAGCAAGTGGAAATACAAAGGTTTTTAGAAGGCAAAAAAATCTCCAATTCTTCTGTATGCTCTGCAGCAAACATGACAAAGAGAAGGAAGAGTGACTGTGAACCACAAATGTGAGACAGCAACAGGACAGGGAAATGCAGGCATTTGAGCTGGAAAGGTGATTAATGACACCTTGCAAGCATACAACACCTGGTGAGACCTGAAATGCTGTGAACAATTCAGGTCATCCTGGTACAAGAAATATGAATGCAAATTGGAGGTGATAGAACAAAGTACCAGTAGGTTGGTCAGGAGAAGGGAGACCCTGCCTCATAAGAGAAAATTAAAAATGCTCTAAGAAGCTATGTCTGTGCTCCAAGCTGCTCTGCAGCACAGCAGCCACAACTCAGGACAGTGCTGGAAGCAAGCTGACATGGCCTGACAAGGCCGTGAGGATGGGTGTAATAGGCTGAGCCTATTGTAGTAGCTGGGTACTTTTCTATTAGCTTGACATGTGAGAAGAGCAGTTCCCCAAAATCTTGAACTTGTCTAACTCTGTAGGTAAAGGATTTGAATTTTTTTTAATAGATATAGTAAAAGGATGAAAGGCAAAGAGTTAGAGGAGCTAAAGTTCTTAAGATTCAGAGTATTCTGGTGAGAGGTAAAAAAAAAAATATAGTTATTAACTACCCCTGGAAAAACTTACAAGAATCTTTCTAAACACTGGTGGGAGTTGTTGAAACAGATTCTAGTAAAAGTAGTGGAGTGCTTGACAAGCTTAGGAAATTGAGTATCTAATCCCAAATGACTTTGTGATGCATCTGAAAAAGATTCTATAAACACATACCTGGAGAAAAAGGCAGTCATACACAGACCTACATAGGTGTGAAAAACTACAAATATTTTTCTCCAATTTAAATAAATTTTACTTTAGAGAAACATTATCCTTTGTTAAAGCCAATCAAACAAACGTTCAACCCAAGAAAAGTGAAAGCCCTTTTTAGTTTTATCTCTTAGGTGAAAGTGACTGAGGGGCAGTTTTCAGCAAATCAGCATTTGAACAATGGAAGGTATTCCATCAGAGAGTGTTGACAAACTCTGGTTTCCTGGCAGTAGATGTAATGCTAATTCCTACAGCTTTTTTGAAACAAATATGCCAAAGGGAATAATGGGAAAAAGCAGCAGTGTGCAGCAGATGCTAAGTCTACCCTTGCAGTCTCTGCAGCAAAGAAAAATCTTGTAAGGAGGGTCAATTCTTACACAATGCAATTGCAAAACAGTCTGTTACCCTTATTCAGGGAAGGAAGGAATGATTCCTGATTAAGGCATGGAATAAGGGTCAGATTCAGTAGGAGCAGAAGGCAGACACCTTAGTCACTCTTCTGTGTATCTGGCTGGCAGGACCTGTCCCATTACTCATTTTCTGAGCACTCCTGCCAGATTGGCTCCATTCTTCTGTTAAATGGGTTCACTGATTAGAGCATTCATATGGGAAATGTGGGTTCAATTCTTTTCTCTTGCTGAGCATAAACAAGCCTGCATCTTCCAGGGAACAACTCCAACCATTATGCTAACAGGTATTCGGGAATTATGATCTTGCTCAGTCCTTCTTGTTAAAGCTTTGCATGGAATAATAAACATACATTAGACCAAGGAGGAAAACGAGCTGTGAGTAAGGATTTGTAGCCAATGGGGAGCAGACTTGCACCCGTCTAGGTGCAACTACATGCCTGTGTAAGTCTGTAGTCACACTGTTTTTCCTGGAGCAGGGAGTAGCCCTTGGGTTTCTCCACTTCCCAACAGGTCCCACTGCCAGTAGAGAACAGAGTTGTGCCAATCCTTGTGTTTTCCACCCCCTCACACCCCCTTTTTTGGTTACTTTCAGTTTTTATTCATGACAGGCAGAGTGGGATGGATAAGGCAGTGAGAGATTCACCCAGCAGCACGCGTCTGGCTGGGAGGTTCATGGAGAGTCACGGGTTCGCACTGTTTTTTTCACAAAGCAGGAGTGAAAACCGAGATCTTTCACTGTCCAGTTTAAGTCCTCAGGGCATTTATACACATGATGGAAAGAAAGAGTCAGAAGTGGCTTTTTCCTTCACCATGCATTGTGAGGTGGGATGGGAGTGGGTCTCAAACTCAACAAGGCTCAGGGCATGGCAGAGGATCAGGGTTTGACACTTCTATATGCACTGCTGTTTGAAGAGGCTGCTTTGGATGACCCAGCTGTCTTTACACTTTAAATATATTTTTCTAGACCTGTTTTAGGACCCAATTTTAAGCAGCCTGCCATCCAGTTGGGGGTTGTACATTTCTGCAGTAGGTATTTGAGGATGAAGGTGCTAGAAACAGCCAGCACCTGTGATCTGTAGTGAATTTAGCTCTTAATGAGAGCTGTAGATCTAGTCCTAGGCACATATCCCATTTTGAAAATGTTCTAAGAGATTGAATAGTAAGTCAGTAGTTATCAGTTAATTACTGAATTGTGAAAAATGTCAGAGCAGGTGAAGAAGTACTCACGCAAAACCAATGTATTTATCTCAACAGCTACACTTGCCTGATAATGCAGATCAAAATTATTTATTTACACTCATATTTGCACTGCAGAGCAATAATAAATGTTGTAGAGTATTTTCTATAAAGAATCAATCTTGTTACATTTTGCAAAAAGTCAAGAAGTTGCAATAATGTGAGGCCTTCCAAAATACTGTAGCTGCTATTAAATATTTGCTGAGAAATGGTGAAGAAACCATTGTTTTTTATGTCAGTTTTATGAGATATGTGGATAGGTAAAATGCAGCTTAGTGAGCTTTTACTGAATTGCTTACTGATTCCAGGCATATAATTCACAGGATCCGAGGATGGATTTGCATATGTTTGTCTTATTATATAAACTGAACAGAGATTTCTTGTAGATATCAAACAAAACCTTCTTGAAAAATATTCCCATGGCTGCCAAAAGGGGGTTTGTAATGTGCTGCTAGATAAAACTTGTCAGTGGTAAACAAAATTCAAGAAAACCCCAACAAATAGGCAGAAAAGAGACTTGAAGATGCACTCTCTCGGTTACAATTGCGTTTTACTGTTTTGTGGACTTGCTGATGAATATTTTCTTAGTAGCTGGTTCAGGGAAACCCGCCCTGATGATCCTCTCTGACTTGCAGTGTGACCAAACACTTTATCAAATTAGGACAGAGGGCCTGAGATGTGAACTTGTCAACAGGAGGAAAATGCAGGAGGACAGGGAATCTCTTCTGTGGCAATGCTGCAGCAAGGATGTTTGACAATGGGCTGAGAATAATTTCCCACCTCAGCTTTGTCAGGCATAGCTGTAAGTCATCTCTCCATGACATATTATTTGCTGGCACAGAGACAATAATAGGCAAGGCTTCAAAGAGGTGCTGTGATTTCATTCACTGAATTTAAAGAAGAGAGGAGAGAAAGCCCTCAGTTTGGAAAGAGGAAAAATGAGCAAGAGTTCACTGTGATGTTAGGGTGTTTTTGCGCAGTGAGGTAAGAGGCTGGAGTTATCCACAAATCACAGCACTTTGAGAAACATGGGATTTGTCATCACTGATCAGACAAGTACTCTGACTTCTGCCTCCAGCTGTGACCAATACCTGATGTTGGGATAAAAAAGCCCCACAATACATTTAGCTCAACTGAGTAGAGGGAAACAATTGAACCTGGCTGTTACAGCCCAGAGTGTGAGGCCAGAATTCCCTTATTTATCGACACTGCCAGAGTTACACTGGCTGAGTGCAATATGACATTTTTTCATATCCAGCCCTTCCTGTTGAAGTTGGAGGGAATGTTGAGTGCACGTGAACTGCAATGATCATAAAATTAGTCAGACTTATTAAAAATCCAGTCATAACACTTAAAACTCCATGACCATCTGTTGAAATGCATTCCACACGCCAGCTAGGGAAAACTGATTTTAAAAAAAACCCAAATTAAAATCAAACTCAAAAATCCATTCCTTTGTAATTCCAGTCAGAGAACTGAAATTTTGAGCTTAGCCACAGCTGCAGGAGGTATGGATGGCAAGTGGGATGAAAGAGTAGAGAGCAGGAGACACAAGAAACTCTGATGCCAAAGTATAATTTCAAAGAACATTTCTTTCCTTAACAGGTCAGCATAAATAGCCTCTAAATAGCCTCTGAAGTGTCCTTCATCCCACCATTACCACACACTGTCCCTCCTAAATACTCATGCAACTGTTTTGGTTTGATTTTGAGTTATTTGTAGGCTGAAGAATCCTCTGACACAGTGCAGAAGTAGCCCCAGAAACATGGAGTAGAAGAGAAAGCATGAGGGAGAGATCAAATGGCCTGAGGGCCTGTGAGGTTTTCCTGATCTTGACTTCTCTGAGTCGTTAAAGAATTCAGACCCTCCATCCCTTAGGAATGGTCAAAATGTAGTTGTGAGTGTCCGTTTATTTTTGGTTGTTTAGCAAACAACTGCATGGACAAACAGGAGCCTCTGCTCTGCTCCCACACAGTGATTACAGAGCTGTGCTGTGCTTCCCCTCTGGTGAAGGGTCAGCTTCAGTTTGGGGTGTCAGAGGCTGCTGCACCTCTTTCCTCAATGCAGGTGCCAATCAGCTTTTCTATTAGTTGTTTATATCACTACATTACTTGTTTATGTTATTGTATTAGGGTTTTTTTCTGGTTTTTTATGTGCAATTATTTGATTAGATCTCTTTTGCAAATAATTTTTTTAAAAATAAAACATAGGACATGAAGAGCTTACCTATGTGGCTGTGAGAGGCCAGCTCTGTGGATGTGTTACCAGGTGTGTTAGCATCTGGAATGCCCTTGTTTCCTGAGGAGATTCCTGCAAAAAGAAATGTGCTTATCACCTGAAGGCTTCTAAATAAACCAATACAAGGAATCACATACACCAGCAAGTTGAATTGATTCTTTTTATACATAAGAATAATTTTTTTGTTCTCCTTACCATGCCCTCTGAGCTCCACAGACACAGAGTACAGGAATTTCCTTTAGAACAATCTACAAGAGCTGTTACACATTAAAACATGGTAGATGGAATCTGAGATACTTGTATGCCCCAAAGGTCTGCTCCTTGAGGGATGTCAAAATCTCTAATTAAAATATTTATCCTTGAAACACCTACAGAAGCCAGGAAGGCACAGTTATGGCTGTGCAGAGATGGGAAACTGAGGTAGGTAACATTAGCTCCAAGGAAAAAATTTGTTCTTCTGAGGTAGATATTAAGTTTACGAGTTCACAAATCCTCTGGAGATTCCAGTTTGGTGTGTGAAAAACTCTTGGAAGCTGTTGTTTGACTCATGTCTTTATTAACTTATTTTTACTTAGACTACTGAAGTTTTGTTATTGGCTAAAGCAAAGCTGTCTCCTCTTTGCTGAGCTGAACGTGGCAGCTCAAGTGAGGTGGCCCTATCAAAGAAATCCACCAAGGGTCACTGAGCAGAAGCCCCAAGGAGCACCTTCCAATCCATTTGAGCAAGAATCCCTGACCCATGTGGAAAAGAAGACATGACCTGAGCATCTGTGGCTAAAAATTCTGGTCAGAAATGTTGGAAATGTTGGGAGGGTCGTCACCATAATTTTTTTTTTTTTTTAGTGTCTCAGTGATTGGGTAACAATCTAGAAGGTGTGAAAATTGGAGTTGTCATCATCAGCTCAAGAAAATTCAAATCCACATCACCAATTCCCCATTACAAAATGTAATGTAAATACTTCATGTTCATGCAGTGTGGAACTGGAGTTCTCTTACCTTGTGTTCCTGAATCAAGGGTTCCTCAGCCTGTTAAATAACACTGGGAAAACAAACAAACAAACAAACAAAAAAACTCTGTAAAAGTTAAATTGTCGGTCTGTTTATGAGAAAAAGCTGAAGATATATGATACGTCTTTGTGCCAGATACTTTCAATGTGAAATAAGATTCATGCTAGCATAAGCTAGCATGGAGAATACACTTGTACTCAGGTAGGATGGTGAGAAACTAACATCCATTTTTCAGAAAGATTTTTTTGTAATTATCTGTACTTTTTTGATAGTCTTAAATATTTATGTAAACTCACCATATTTGTAGAAAATTCTCTTCTAGGAACAAAACTGTTATTGCACCTATGGCTGAAAGGAGTAAATTTCAAAGATCAGAGTAGGATATTATGAATAATTAAAGTTCTAGATGTTCTTGCCAGAAACAGAGAGTTAAAGCACAGGATAGGTATCTGCTGTGGAGTGGAGTACCTCATGACATAATTAATATTTGTTGCACTTTAAAAGGAGGTTAAAATTTTTTCATAAGATTCTCATTGCAGTAATTTAAGAATAATTCTACTTTAGAATTAATGAAATTTTCCCAAATATTTTTTTTTCCCCTGTGGGAAAATTATGTTTTCAACAAGATGACTCTTTCAGCGTTATTTTTTCCTCAGTATCAAAAATGCAGTTTTTCTCTTCAGGTAAAAAGGCAGATCTTTACCATCACAGACCTCCAAGGGAACTATAGTCCATGTCATGTTTTCTGTCACTCCAAACACTCGTGGTCGCTGTCTTTTCCCATCACATGTGGAATTCTTATTAAGATATATTACCTAAGAAGGGAACTCAAACATTACAGCAAATATTGTCTGAAAAAAAGTTGGACTCTCGATTACAAGTGTTGGAAAGAAATTCTACTATGAGGGACTGCAGTGGTATTTCTAAATAAAAGTATTCTGACTTCAGTCAGTATGATTTATTTTCATTAGTTAAAAACAAAGCAAACCAACCCTTTTGGGCAAGTGTCAACCATCTGTATATTTTTATTTTCATGAATTAAAAACAAAGCAAATGAACAAAACCTTTTTGGACAGGTGTTAACAATCTGTGTGCACGTATTTATTTTCACTGAGATTTTCTATGAGGTTATAATTTTACCTACTCTTTGCATACTTGGAATTCAAAAGAAAAATCAGTATTTGTGTTCCTTCTAGATATATACATATTAAAAAATTCAATTCAAAGTTCCTCTGGCTGGAAAAGGTGGTAAGAAATAGGTGAGTGAATATACAAAAGCAATGGAAATAGATATTTCATCTGAAGTAAAATTTCATCTTTAAATAAAATTGTGTGGGATTGTTATGTAACAGGATAGAAAGGACTGAGGCTTTTTTGCAGCTGAAGAAAATGAGCTTTGCAGATTTTCCAAGGTCAAAGCAGCTGTTGGATGAAAGGTTCTTTATTGAAGTGGGAAGAAGCAGATTAACACAACAGTGATGTTTTGGCAAACAGGCACTTTGATGCCACCATTGTGATGGAAAGTTGTGATGTCATCTAAGTCCTTACTTAACCTGAAGACATCTGCAGCCAAAGTGATGAAATAACTCAAAGAGGCCTCCACAAATTACACCTGTAAGGTAAAACATGAGGGATAGGCCTGTGGAACTTCAGCACGCAACTTAAAAAATGCTGAAAATAAGGCATCAGCTTCCAGGAGGGAAATGACAAATAACACACAATCAAGAACTCTTCCACAACTTTCATGCACATGTTTTGCTTTTGTGGGCTCACAAAGAGAGATGCCCTGCGCTCGACAGCACTTTCTGGAATCCTCAAGAAGTTCTGTGTTCTCATGCAATTATTGACAGTCATAGAGGGCATGGGGAGAACTTTTATCAAAATGCAGCAGGCATGCAGCCCAGGGACTCTTTAAGGAGACAGTAAGGCTATATAAGCAATAAAAGAGCATTTTTAGGATGGCTTGACAGATTGCAGTCTGGTGGCACTACTGTTACTTTCTCAGTTACAAGTCGGCTTGATCTGATTAACAACAAAGGACTGGAACAGCACAAAACCAACACTGAAATATGTCTCAGAAACCATGGAGCTTCATAAAGTTTCTTTGGTTTTTTATTGGGAAAAAAAAAAAAGAAAAGGAAAAAAAAGGTTTTACAGACTTAAGCACAAAGTCATAGTTATTTTATCCCCATAGGGTGAGCTAGCTGAGGTCAACAGCCTGGACTCTGTTCCATGGTAAGCAATATCACCAGAATGCTTTCCATTAAAATAAGGTCTGTCTACATAAAATGCTGCAAGAAATCATGGCATCAATGGTGTATCCCATATAAGGAATCTTGAAGTACCAATGTCATGGGAAGAAACCTAATGGGGCACACAGAACTTTTCTACTGATAAGTAATACTTTGTGCAATGGTAAGAGAAGTTTTTGTGTTTGTCAGACTAGCAAATAAAATTTTAAAAATACTTATTTGTAGGCTGAATTTTTTTTACAGGGAATAACTAAAAAATATTAAACGTGGTGGTGTTTTAATTGAACCCAATTTTAAGATAGAACACTTAATCTAAGTTGCATGCATTATGAAAAAAGTCAAATAAAAATACATGGTGCTCTCAGGTATGAAAACAAGAAAAATTACAAGACCACTGGTCTTAAGACAATTACATCCACTGGTTAGAAATCACCTTTTCTCTGTATATATTTACTGTCTGGTGCTGATCAACTTTATATAGATGAAAACCAATGACCTAGAAGCAGAAGAGCTTTACCAGTTTAGTATTTCCTCGGGCTACTTGCAATAACTACTAAAGTAGAAAACAAATAGATAACAAGAAATTCAAGATCAAGAAACTGATCAAATAGGGCAATATGTTTGTGTTTAAGCAGGCTCAGCAACCTCCTAGGAATAACAAAGCAGATCCTTCCTTTGGAAAAACTGGAAATCACCACAGCCAATTCGTGACGAGAGCCACAAGAGAGGAAGCTATTTGAAATGTCAAACAGAAGAGCATTAACAAACTTTTAAAGGGCCATAGAAACATCAAGATGTTAAGGTGCTAACAGCATTATTAATAATCCCCAGGTTAAAATTTAATGGTTAAAATAATCATCAAAATAAAGTTCCGTGCAATGTGTAGAAAGTGGCTTTAAGGAAGGTCTTCAGGTATATGAATGAAACATTTCTAGATAGGAGGAAGATTTGGGCACAGTGCTCATATTAGCTAAAAAAAGCCCCACAAGGCTTTACTGGAAGGCCCTAAACTTGCAGCACAGAGCCACCACCTTATATACATATACATATAAATAATATACATATTTGCCTCTGAAAAAATGCTGCATGTATCCACTGAGAGAAGATGATTGCTTCTGATCTGCACGGAGCAGAGCAGAATGTGAAGTAAGTCAGAATGAACAAGGTGCACAGATACTCACAGAGCAAGTCCAGGTGGTGCTGCTGGCCATGCACTCCTAAAGAAAAAAAAATAGGAAAGAAAGGTCAGTGGAATAAAACATTAATATCATAATCAGTTTCCCAATCTTCAAATTAAATTCAGAAAAGAGAATCTCTTACACAAAGAGATCACGACAGTTAAAACAATAAAGTAAGTAAACATAATGGAGGATTTTCTCCTGCTCTTTTATTGCAACCCTGGTCAGTCAAATATACATGGAAGTCAGATAGAAAAGCACACAGAAAACAAGGAATAATTCATCTGAAATTGATCTTGAAAATGAAAAAGCAGTTCTGAAGAAGATGCTGATCTTTGCATAAAGTTTAAGATGATTTTCAGGGGGGTTTAACTTGATTTTTTGATAAAATTATTGTTTATCTTCTTTTTTCGTATTATTAAAGCTTTATTTTCAGTAAAATCCTCAACAGCTATTTCAATAAAAAATGTTGACAAAAAATTTCATGGCGGATTCCACAACAAGAAAAGATGGGAATTCTGTATGCAAATATATTCAGTTTTGAAAAAGGTTCAGGCTGATTGTTTTGCAATAAGCACATGCAGTTTTTACTGCTTTTATTTTATTGGAAGAACTTCAGACTATTTCAAAATTTGGATCTATATTTGCATTTTTGAAATTCAAGGCAGCTGTCAGTTTTCATATAAAAAGCCCACCCTCCTCTGCTGAGAACTTAACAGTTTTTTAGAGAGAAATAACAAAAATATGAGATATGTTTGCTTAGGTACACCATACTTTCTCCTTGTATCTGCCATGATGTTATAAATTTAAATATACCCAATATTGATGATTGCTGGGTTTGGTTACAACCTTAACATAATAGAAACAGCCAAAAATTCTGGTGAAGTCAATGAAAACTTTGCTTCCATGACCTGAACTTCAAATTTTTTATGTTACTGACCAAAAAAAATAAACCCAAACCAGTTTATCGTGAAAAAGAAAAATTAACTTTTGATTCTTAAATTTCTGTAGGAAAATGCAAATCAATTAAAAATTATATAAATTCTAAAATTTAAATTAATAAAATTAAAAAGGAATAGCATCTTCCTCTGGCATACAATTGGACTTTTAAGCAAGGAGTTGTGTCATTATAACATGTATTCAAGCCTGTGTTAGAGCTGTTACTACAGAAAATAATCCTTTGTAATGGTGATGATTTTCTATTTAATGTCACATTGCATAACCATTTCCAGACAGCCAAATTTTTACAACCTACCCCAACTCGAGTTTGCTACTGCTTTACACCCATCATGCCCTCACAGAGCAAACAAAAATATTAATGCAAAACAATACAGGAATAAACCCCCTTTTATCTCATACAGCTTTATTAATCACTAACTGAATTTTTAGCAAGGTACGTGGTGCGGAAAACCTGAGCTGGGTTCTCATTCCTTTTTTAAAAAATGTTATTATTTCTATTTTTTTAAAGGCTGTACACAGTTCTGTGTTTCTTGCAAGAATTTTGTGGTTTTTGATTGTGGTTAAAAAAAAAAACTGAAAATTTTCCCAACTAATTTTCCCCCAACATGTTATAGAAGTGAGAGGGACCTTCCTCACCGACTCACACCTGTGCTTGGAAGTGACAGGTTCCCACAGACAGCTCTCTGGTGCCCAGACCAACCACAAAGAGAACTTAAGGTGGCTTCTCCTCTCTCTCTTCCAAGCAGTGCCCCTGTCACCTGGTTTTGCCTGGTCAGTGTGTGATTGCTGTCAGAGAGAAAGGGCAAATCCCTCTCCAAATCTCACCACAGCAGGGGCGGGCGCTCTCTTCACAACCCCTTTCACCATCTTCCAACACCATGGGCTATGAACTGGGAAACAATTCCAGAAGTTTCCTCTGATGATGATCTGCAGGGCAGTGGGGGTTGTCCAGTGAAGATCAAAGAGTCTGAACAGTGGAGACACGTTGTGTGCAGATAATTTGCCAAAGGGAAAGTGAGGGGAGGGAGAGAGACAAGCAAGAGGTAGATGAACCATCCCAATTGATTTGCAAGACCTTCCTTTACACATAAATGTGATATTTAAGTTACCCTCACAAAATGAGGTCCCTGATATGGTGAGATTTAAGCACATATGTAGCTTGACACACATGAGTAGTCCTTTAGGATACAAGCCTGTTAGCATTCAACAAATGAAGTCCTTGCAAAGCAATTCACCCACAATATATTTAAGCCAAATTGAGAAATCTGAAAAAGAAAACAGCTGAGATATGAATATTTAAAACTTTGCTGCAGCAGTGGACATGTGTAATAACTTTTCAAAGAGATTTTCAGAGGATTTTTTTTAATACTGTACACACAGCACTTGTCCTAAATACATATTTACATTATGGACTGGAAAAGCTCTTTTAGAAACTGTTCTGGTCTTCTGGGTAAATAATATTCCTTTTAAAAAATTATGAATACATATTTAACAGATAAACTAGAATGGCTCTATTAGGCACATCATAAACAATTTTTTTTAACTGTCTAGTGAATATGTTTACTGCAGCACAGAAATGAGCCCAGATTATTTCAGCTCCGTAATTTATTTTTCAACTGCAGCTCTTTTGCAATTTTAAGCCCCCTCCCCAAACAAAAAATTCTCCTCTCTCCCTTCCTCTCAGTACTGTCCAGTATGAAGCTTCGTAGACATAACTGTAAAGGAAAACAAGCATTTTTCTGTGAACGGTATCATTGAAGCACTGTGTTCCAAACCATACATCAATCACTGTTGGCTCCTAGACATATGATTTTAAAAAACTTGTGGTCCAAACTGTTCTGTCAATGATATGGGTGCTCTGCAGAGTTAGAAAAAGGGATTGGAATAATTTTTCTCTCTGCCCCCAAATAGAAAACATAAAATCCTAAGCGATCCTAAAGAATCTAGTTAAGAACTGAACTCATTTATAGAAAGCTCTAAAACTTACTGCCAGACCGTTGGTTATTGAATATTCAACAGAATAGAGACAGTTTTGCCTTTTCCTACTGAGAAAATATCTAAAAACACAGCTTTATAAAAATGGTGACTGGCCATAGGGAAAAAATCCTTGAACTGACTCTTCAGCCTGATTTATTTACTTAGTTTTGTTCAATGTCTGCATTATTTGTGAAGTGTAAAAACCCTGGCAAGTTGGCCCTGATATCCACCGTAACTGTGAGCATCTTTGGGCACCATTCTTCCATGACTATTAATTACTTTAATTGTAATTTTTAATGCTTTACAAATTATGTAAAGGTTGATTTTAAAACTTCACTTTTCTTAAAATTATATGGAAACTTATAGCCTAACAGATATCACTGATCTTAATAATGTGGAGTAGAAATAGGAGATGCTGATAAGGTCCAACAATTTCTCCTCTATAGGACAGATTTCTTAAAGTTATTGGAGGCAGATATTCATTTGCTCAAGATTTTTAACAGCACCACATTTTTAACAGAGTCCCAACTTCATTTAGATGCCCACAAGGGAGAAAAAACTTCCAAATATTCCTTAAGCAGAAGTATCCATAATGATATTTTATAGCCATAGTTTCAAAAGCTCTCAGCATTCAAAGTGCTTTTGGAAATCTGGCCCCAGCTGTGAGCAGTGACCTCTCCTGAAAATCTGTAGGGATCTGGCATGAAGGCATATGGAACATTGCATTTAGTTGCAGGAATCTTAATTAGCAAAACCATATTGACAAATAAGAGACAGTTCAGAGAAGAGAAACAAAAATGTTCAGGGGACCAGAGGAATTTACAGATGAGGGAAGATAAAAAGAGCTATCTATGTATGGCTCGGGTATGATTTAATTAAGAGAGGATATTGTTAAGACTCCACAAGTGTTCCTAATCTTGTGTGGAGAATGGGGAGGAACAAATTAAATGGGATATGGGGTTATAACTACAGTTACAAGTAAAGAATGAAAAAGATACTCAGATACTCTTCTGGGTCTTCAAAAGAGCACCCTGGCAGTGAGGTCAGGCTCTGAAATGTGTTCTGAAGGAACCAACTTCCATCGCTAGGGTTGTACGAAAGTTTACCTGTGGGATGCAGCTCTGAGAAGCTTGTTCAGCTTCCACTTTCAAACTAGGTTGTAATTTGGAGTGGTTAAACTGATTGGAAGTCTTCTTTGGAACAGTTGAAACAAACCTATTTGAGGAAAAAAAATATTGAAAATACCTTTTTCAAAGTAAAAAATAGTCATTGAGCGATCCCATTTTTTAAGACAACACCATTATTTAAAGGATTATAATATATACTTGTTGCGGCCCTGATCTCTGAGGAAATAAACACCAGTCCTTTACCATAAATTCAGAACTATGGGATTAAGAAGAACAGCTAATTGTAATCCATGAGGTCAGGCAGGTCACGAGTACCCTGGCTCAGATGATGTGGTTACCACGTGGTTTGGATACCTGTGTATAGACATACCCTTGTAGAGGCAGAAAGAAATTAGTCAATAAATCAATTAGTCAATATATTTAGGTTTATAATGTAGACAGTCACTATGAAGCTTGATTGAGGGCTGGAGGCAGTTGGGCAGGCAGGTGAAACAAAATAATCTGGGCTGCAGAGGGACCAGAATGAGTTCTGTTGCCCCACTCCATCTTACATCTCACAGGGTTTTGTGCTTCCTGAGCAGCCACACAGCAGACAAGGGAGGAATTGTACCTGGATGTGCAGAGAGCCACAGCAACTTTCATAAAAAATTGTAACCAGCCCTTTGAAAAGCCTTAAGGGGTTTGTACCCTTGACACCCCAAAGACATCCTTGAGCCACAGAAATGAGGGAAGCCTTTTCTGTGAGAGGTTTGTTTCCCTCATGCCTCAAACCTCACTGTACAAGGAGAAGGGCTAAACCTACATATTTTAGAAAAGGAAAAGAAGAATCTATTTTCTGCTTCTAATTCTTGAAACACAAAGGTTTCTAGGGGTGGCCTCCAAAAGGCAGGCCCAAGGAGATCTGATTTGGTATCAGCCTCTCAGGGACTAATCCTGCCACGAGCAGTGACCCTCAGCAGAGGGTTCCTTCCTTGGAAACCTGCAAGGAAGCTGGAGCAGTGTGCACAACACTTAGAGCAGTGTGGTGGCACCAGCTTTGCTGGGATTCGCTGAAAACTCCTGCCACAATCACGTCAGATTATTGTCTGCATTATGCCTGCTCCACGTGGGAGAGAAGAACAGTCCATCTAGTTCAAATTCAGGATAATACTTTTTTTTTAAAAGTGACTTTGAGTTGGAGGGTTCCATGTTCATCCTTTTTGAAAGGCTGACACACTTTTACCTTCTCTGCATCTAGCTCCAAAAAGGGCCTGTGTTGGGCAGAACTGCGACACAAGAAACTAGACAGGTCAGACAAAATAGACTGATCAGAAAAATCTGAGGCAATTTTGACAGAGTGTTTATTGAGCTCTTTCTCTCCTACTTTGGCTAATTTTATAATCAGTATGAATAAATTTTCCTCACCAAAATGTAGTCCAAGCCTACGGAACCAACTGCTGCAGGAGGTCATCGAGTCAGTTACTGCAGTTAGATTTAAAAAAGGACTGAATACATTTTATGGCCAAACAACATCTGTACAGTCATCCAGGCTAAGGTAATGGTGATGAAATTTCGTGCTTGAGTGTGTAAAATGATTGCTACATCACTCAGAAAGTACTTTTTTTTTCTTCTCAGGTAGAGGATTACACAATTGACAAGATGCATTATAAGGAGCTTTCTGATCTTGGGTTTTTTTAACCTTTCTCCAAAGAGTGAAAGATCAGTTCATGGACCTCACCGAATAATAACTTAGCCTTCTACTTCTTCTCTTCTTAAACATAATGAGGCTCTTCAATGAGATGTTTCATTTCAGGGCTTCCAAGTTTCTCTCATTTTTTCCCCGCTAACCGATCTCATGTGCAGGTAAAATAACTGAAGCAAATCTTAGTGGCTGCCAACGTTGTTAATTCACCCTCCTGACCTCAACAGGTGAGAGATGTGAGTTTGCACATGAGCACAAAGGGGCCTGAGCCTGATTTTCGGTGCAACAGCTGGCTGCATTTCTCATGCAACTTGCGCTTAGTGTACATCTGGCTTCATTTAATTATAAAGAAAAACAAACAAAAAAATTGATCTTCTTTCTTTCAGAAACTTAATGATAATGTTGACCATTTTTTCCTCTTTTCATCAGCTCAATTCTGTTTCCAGGACTTAATCATGAAATGAATTAAGCAGGGACAGAATATATATTTAGCTGAAGATTTTTGTGATCACTTGTAGCAAATTTAATTCACTGGGAGTACATAGAGGAGGAAACTGTGGGGTGGAACGACTGCTGAAATGCTTAAAACCTCATTACCACATATTCCCACTTCACCCTGAGAGCTCCCAGCCTGTCCATTATTGTCCTGTCTCTATTTTCTGTGGGACTTTGAAAAGAAAAGGTTCAAAGAGCAAGACTTTCATGCTCCCCTTTCCATGTCAAACACTTTCAACTTCTGATTTCAAAGTGCCACTAGCTTGCTGTTCAAAGGCTTGTGGACACATAGGGGGTGAGATAGGAGGAAAAGGTTGCACTACAAAGCCTGCTGCATTCAGAGCAATACCCAACTCGAAGATACAAATGATAATATAAACCCAAGTACCTACCAATAAAACTGCCAGTCTGTGAAGGGAGGGCTGGAAAAATTCTAAATGGCCTCTTTCTAACCCCACTCCCACACTGGCACTGTGTCATTATTGGTTTGGATAAAAGCCTAATTTATATTTTGAAGTACAGGTTTTCCCTCTGTTGAAGCAATGACCAGGGTCTGCAGAATCAGGAGAGAAGCCCAAACCCCAAATAAGTTAACTAAGAATACCTAAAGAAGTTCCTACCAACATCTGAAAAACCTGCCTTGCTCTCTTTGAGTATTCATCTGCCTCCCCTTCTCTATCTGTATCCTTTTCATCTGCCTGCCCACAAGATTTGGAACACCATTAATTGGTCCTCAGGGAGGCTGACAGGCCTGTGCTTTTATGGCTTGATTCTTTGCATTGTACACATGTGGGCATCTCTCAGGAGATAAACAAAGGGAAAACGTGCTGAAACGGGGGGCAGAATTTGTATAAGACTAAACGCAGAACAAACCACCTTCCCAATTTGCTGCTAATATCCTAAATTGCATGAATAAATCCACACCCCTCCCCATCTTCCCTCTTCCCCACACCTGCTTCTCTTAATCTGCTTTTCCTACAGGCTCATCTTCTGAGGAATCTCACCTCCCATTTGAAAACAGTCTAACTCTTCTTTTGTCCCCCCGCCCCATTCTCCCTCTCCCTTGCCAACAAAAGTGTGAGGGGGTGTTATGGGAAGATAAAGAGAATAGCTGATCATAAGAACTAACCTGGAGCCAACACCTTGGTCTTTCAACCCTTCAGCAATTTCTAAACCCTAAGCGCCTGCAGCTAATTCTTATGGCTTCCAGCCTTGGTCTTGGATTTGTTGAGAGGGAGAGACTTTCTGGAACAGCTTTCATCTCAGGAAAAATAAACTTAAAAACTCAGGTAGTCACCAACACACCAGTACAAGCCTTAGAGCCCATGTGTGCTTGTGCATGTACACGCCAGGGGAGAAAGCAGCCTGTGTTACACAAAGGCACCAATAATTTTTAAAAATGGGTGCTAGCAACTTTGGCTGCTGACCAACAACATGCCAGAATTCCTACAGAGATTTGGTATTTACCAACACAGCAGGCATGTGATATGTTTTTCCCTGAGCTGGACACTTGGAAACAAGTTCTGGATCAAGTCTTCCTGGCCTTACTTACAGAAGTTTAGATAGAAAGACAAGGATTGATCGTGCTTTCAGACCTGAAAATTACTGTGAATTTGTGAACCAGATTCACAGCTGGAGGGCAGAAGCTTGAGTGTTTTTTATGTCCACCCCAGCACATCCTAAAAATCTGGTCATTAGTGTCTGTGCCTAGAAGCTGAAACAATGCAGGCAGAGCACAGGACTTGGGAATCAAAATCCAACATTTTCATTCTATCTTCTTCCTCCCCTTTCTCCCTTGGCCTGCCTGTATTCCAGTGGTTAAGTAGGTCCACCAGACAAAGATGTATATTTGAAATCCTCAGCAGAGGAGGAGATATGTGTCTGCATATTCCATGGCAAGAATGAATGCTCTGACTCCTAAAAACCTGTGTAAAATGTGGCCCCTTCTAATCCACCATATTCTTCAAAAACAGAAGTGGTTGCTCTGGCTAGCCAGAGTACTGAGCATTGCCAAGGAAGGCACCTGTGAGAAAAGTGGAATTTATCACAATTTTGTCCTGAACTTTTTAATTTGTTACAATAAGCAGCTCCTAACTCAACATGCCAATTTTTTTGTGAATTTAAGGCAACTACCTTTTCCTTTCATGCAGGGACAATGTATATGGTGAATGTATTTTGGAGGCTAAACCCTTAATTTGAAGTCGATGGAGGTAGAATCTGTTGTAATGGTATAAGTCAGATTTTTGATGCTAAAATCTCGGAGCGTGTAGGACTATTTGAAGATTTTAGCTACATGAAGAGCTTAGCTATACCACTGATTCAGTCTATACATCCCATTTGCAGCTTTATTTCTTTTTTTTAGTCCGCAAGGAATGTTCTCATTCTTAACCTTTGAATATATACTCAACATTGGTGTTTACGTTGTATACATTTTTTCAAGAAGAATCATACATATATGGCACCAGCCAATTTTTAATTTTTTTTTTTCCCTTTTCCACAGAGGCTAACCTGTGAAGGCAAATTTCTTCAGGGAAACTAAAGGAAAGGGCATAGTGAACACTTTACATATGTCAGTTCCTGTTCTTCCAAACTTTTACTGAGGCATGGCAATTTCTACCTGGTTTTCATACCATTCTCAACAGCAGGAATTTCAGTGTGGGTTGTAAAACCTGCTTAAGAGCCTGTGTAATTTACCTCACGTTGATTACTCTGTGTGGAACAGCTAATGGTACATGAGCTAATTAATCTAGAGCTGCCTTGCCTGTCTGTGCTAAATAGTTGCAATGGCTATATCTTTTAAAATCTTGAGATACCATTTTTTAAATTGTTACCAGTGGCTTTGTGCACCTGGCAGAAACAGCATTTAAATTACAGACTAGGTCTGATTTGAGCCCAGGGTCTAAAGACATCTATAACGGGAAAATGTCTCCGGAGAGAAATACGTTCCTACAAGACAAACACTACTCTCATCTTGTAAAGAGATGGCAGCCAAGCAGGGCAGTTTTTGGTAAAGGTGAAGGGGAACTAAAAGAATCATCGAACTGCAAGCTTTTGGTCTTGTGTTGGCCTGAAAACTAAAGGGCAGCGTCAAAGGCCCCATGTGTTAATACAGTCATATGAAACACTGTCACTATTAATTTCCTCTAGTTTCACTGAAAATGAGCTAAGGAACCACTCATAAGCAAGGTTTCTATAACACAAAAGACACATTTTCAATCTACAGTTTGAAGACTGTAGTTCAAGGCAGAGCAAAAGTGGCAACCTTTAGGTTTGCACACTCACTGTGCTGCACAGCTGTGTGCAGCAGAGAGCCACAGTAATGCACCTTTAAACATGACAAAGAGATCATTTGAGTATAGTTGTTTGTCACTGGCTTATAGCCTATCTGGCGTCCAGTCCTAAAATCAGTGTCTGGAGCCTGACTTTCAGAGATTTTGTACCACTTTACATTAATAAAGGACTTTTCCTCTTAATGCTTAGGAATACATCGTTGCACTAAAATAGTCACTTTTCAACCTCAGCTGAAAATGCCCCTTTGGGGATTCTCAGCATAGGGATAGTTATATTGAAAATCAATTCTTCTGACATTCAGAGCTTTATTTTGGAGAGGTTTATTTGCCCTACTAACCATATTAAGCCTCTGTGGCACCTTCTTACTCACCATAACTGCTGTGCTTAGTACCTGGCTCCTAAGCATTATTTGATTTCAGTACCCTGTACACTGTGCCACTTTATAAATTAATGTAAAAATTGCTTCAGTGGTCTCCTTGTTTGTGTTGGTGTTAAACCCCTCTTGTAGAAATGTAGTGGTGATGGGGAGTGTGGGGCATTGGGGATTTGGGGTGCACAATCCCCATCTCCTCTGGAGTTCTCCCCAAGCCGCCAGGTGCATACCAAAGGCACTTTCAAGGCTGGTGATGGAAGAGGTCCATGGCTCAGATCACAGGTCCAATTCTTCTCCAGCATGCAGGAAAACTTACCTGAGGAGAAAATAAAGAAGTTCAGTGCTAATACTGAGAAAGCTGAAAAAGAGCAGTTGTGGAGTGTCACAGACAAGACAAATTACAGGCCATGAGTTTGCTTGAAACATACAATTTTGTACTAATAAGCCATAGAAAATATAATTAATTACTTCCATTGTATGACTTATAGCAATGGCATCATTTGGCTGCAAGTTTCTGCATTGCTCCAATTTTGTTAGGGGCCAAAGAAGTCTATTCTTTTAGTTTCCAGTTAAATATTTTCTACCAAACTGATTTTTCTATTGTTTTTGTTTGTTTGTTAGTTTGTTTTTTATTGGTGGTGGTTTTCTTGTAAGGAGAACCTTATTTGAAAAACAAAAACGTTTGTTTGGGAGGTTTTCAATATATGCTTAGTCTTGAAAATTCTCTTGGAATAAATTATATTTCAATTTACTTCTTTGCAGAAGAGACTGTTGTTCCATGGAACTACACCCCATTTCAAACTCTCAAGTTCACTTCTGTAGATTTTCAAGGCTTCTTGACTGTTAGAGTAAAAATATGGTGATTTTTTCTGGAGTTAGTGCTAAATTGCTACAATACCCTGAAATTGGTCAGTCTTAGATGCTAAGAAATAATGCCTCATACAGCACCTATCTTGGCACATACTAGACAGACTTATTTTTTTTTTTTTAATTCAGATGAAGTATCACCAGCAAGAGAAAAAATTCAAGCACCTGTTTTGGAACATATGTTTTATACAGCTACTGTTATAACTCTTTTTTCTTGCCAAACTGGTCTAATAATTACAAACAATAGCACCCCTAGAACAATAAGCTGTTATTCTAGTTCATTTCTAAATGTCTTACTGTGACCTTTTTTCCCTATTGCCCTCATACCCTACTTTTTGGCTGAAGTCTCTTTAAGATGGGGAAGTTACATCAGCAATTTCACCTACTCTGAAATCACCTCGTTCTGCCCTGATTTATACCCCATGAAATCCTACTGCCCTCAGGGGGGTTCTGCAGAGTGTATGGCTGGGCAGAGTTTGATCCAGAATGTTAAACACTGGAGCATCAAAGTTATAGGTTTATTGCAATTATTATTGGTCCCCATTGGTTATTTACTTATGCTTTATCTCAGCTACAGTTAAAATTCTATGCTATAAGGTATATGGGGAGAAATAAAAGCACAAATAGCAAGTGAGTGCATTGATTTGGAATGGGCTTGAACCTGTTTTTATTCTTCAGGACACTGCAGAAATGGAGGGATTTTCAAGGCTCCCCACAAAGTGACCTGAGAGTTGGGATTCTGAGTTGTCTGAAAAAACTCTGCTGTAAAGTGAGGCAGCTCTGGCACTCATACACCAGAAGCTCAACTTTCTCCATCTCAGGGGCAGGATGGGTGTTGGGACCTCCATCTCCCTCCCTGCCATGCCCCTCTCACTGATGAACCTCTTCAGAGGCCTCAGTCCTTTGAACATCTTCACCAAAGCAACACCAACACATCCGACTCCTGCAAACCCTGGTAATGTTTTCCTGAAGATTAAGGGGCACATTTCAGTTGCTTCTCAGTTAATTGTGTCTGGAGAAAGGCTCCATGCTAAATTATCAAACTTGTGACTCAAGATTTTCCACATCTGATCACAAATTTTATAATCTGGTATTATATCTATCTATATCTATATCATCTACATCTATTTCTGTATCTATCTATATCTGTATCAGGCCTTTTGCTACAGATTCCCTCAATCATGCTCCAGAAGTTAAAACAGAATTGGGAAACCAAAATCGTACCTAACTATGCACCATTTCCACCCTCAAAAATTTTTTGTTCTAGTTTGTGTGCCCATTATCAAAATATCACTACAACTACTACAGGAATTTTCCTTTAAATGACTCAAAGTTATTGGACACGTACATCACTTCTGAAATCAGGTCCCTAGGTGAACATTTACAATCAAATATTTACATGTCAAAGGGATATTTTGTTAAGATGGGCTAAAATAAAGCCCATCAAACAACAGTATGAATACCACTGTCCCTGAGGTCCAGAGGATTTTACATTTCCAGCTCCACAGAAGTTTCCCTCAGCAGTGTTTGGGCTGACTGAGATGGCCTAACCATGGTATGAGCACCACAAACAAAGAGTGTACTTGAGAGGGGCCAAAACAATAGAATAACACAGATCCCACTTTCCACTAAACTACCTTAGAACTAATTGCCATTACAGGAAATCTATTGACATGCAACATAATTTAAAATTTAAACCATGCTGATAGAGGTGCCAGAACAATATGAATGACTGTTTTAAATTTACATTTTTTCCTTCCACACACTATGTATGAAAAAGCAGTGTGGAGTCCTTTATAGGTAACCATAATTCTTATAACAAGTGACTACCCAGTTTTTCCCCTCCTAGAATTTCTGGTTGGACATGTAGGCCTTCAACACAATGAAGAATATCCCATGTATTTTCTTTTATTTTAAGTCTTCATTTTTTTAAATCCAATATCTGGAGCAATTGGATTAAATACTCCAAATTAGGTCTCATTTTTCTTTTGCTATGAAAAGTCACAAGTAGTTGAAAAAATAAATGCATTTGGCAATCAGTTCTATAGCAGTGAATTTTAGGTGAAAGAAATTTCTAATTGAGTGTGAGAAGTCCCTTATATTAGTTTATACATCTTCTCCATTTGGCACATACTATCTTGAATTTATGCTTACCAAAAAAAGTGAACTTTCATATTTAGCAGTCAGATCTACTTGTCATAATAAATAGCAAACAGAATGACATGGAAAATGTTTGTTCTAACAGTTATTACCAACCAGCTTCTCAAGATTTTTACTGGTCGACAAAACATTTTTCCTTTCTTTTTTTATTGCACTCACTGATCAGGATCTAGTCTGCCTCACAACAGTCAGCTGCCATTGTAACAAGTTACAGGAAAATTATAATGCTTCCTAAGCATTTCCACAGAAACAAATTTCATGTGTGTGTGGGTGGGCAGTAGGAGGAGAATAACCTTGGGAAAAACACAATTATAAACAGCTGCAGCATGCATTAAATGTAATTATGATTGATTCCTATAAATAATTCTTTCTGTAAATTTCCACTTAAGCTGGAGTTGCTGTTTGGGTGCAGTGGACATTTCTGCATTAAGTGATTATGTCTTTTTATTATCATTAAAAATACAGATTTTTTTTTTCCACTTGGAAGAAAAGATGGGGAAAGAAGACTTACTGCACCAGCATGAAATGCTGAAAATCTGGACTATCACAATTAAAAGTTTAACAGCCTGGACATGATGAAATTGTTCGTGCCTGAACAACAAAGAAGGATTAAAATGAAAAAGAGTGCATCATCCAAAGTTATTGTCAGCAGAATCTCATAACACTATTTCAACAAGCTAATAGGTGTATAATGATAGATAGCACCTGATCAACCACTATGGAACAGCTGACTATATTAATAGGACTTGACATTTGTTCTGTTTAACGCAGAAGGTGCTGAGCACCTAGGTTTCTGCTATGCTAATTGCTTGATCATTTGAAAAAGAAATCAATACAATACAGCCCTCACAGAAGAAAATCTTGACTGATTCGTTACAGTTTCTACAGCAAAAATACACTAAATCATGTCGTTAATTCATTTGATTAATTCAACACTTAAAATTTCATTCATTCTCATATAAGATTTTACAACTGTCTATTGCATGAACATTCAGTGATGGTAATGGCAGGCAAAGATCATATAAAATGACTGGGAGAAGGAAAGATGGTTCCTCTGGAAGCTTTATGGAGCACAGTCTTGATCCCAGCGATACTAATTACAGCTGGCCATTTACTGCAGTGAGAGAGGACATGGGCTGTGCACGGGCCTTGGTGCATCTCTGTGCTCAGCACTCATTGCCTGTGTGGGAGCTACCAAGAGCTGCTCTGAAAAAAAACCCCCAAAAATACCTTACTGCAGCTGCAATGCTGATGTGCTACAGCTGACCCCCCTGAGAACGCTCCAGCCCCATATTCAGTAGAATATTCACAGAACAGGGTTGGAAGGGACCTCTGGAGATCACCCAGTCCAACTCCCCTGCCAAGGCCGGGTCACCCCAAGCAGGTGACACAGGAATGCCTCTAGGTGGGTTGGGAATGTCTCCAGAGAGGAAGACTCCATGCTCTCCCTGGGCAGCTGTTCTAGGACTCGGCCACCCTCAATGCAAAAAAGTTCTTCCTCATCTTAAGGTGGAAGTTCTGTCTTTTAGCTTATGGCTATTGCTCCTTGCCCTGTCACTGGGCACTGCTGAAAAGAGTCTGGCACCACCTTCTTGGCACCACCTTTGAGACATTATATTCATTAATGAGATCTCCTCTCAATCTTCTGTTCTCAGGCCCAGCTCCTGGGTCTCATCTCACAGGAGAGCTGCTCCAGACTCCTCATCATCTTTATGGCCTCTTCTGGAGCCTCTCCAGCTTTGTCTTTTTTAAACTGTAGAGACCAGAATAAAACACAGCACTTCACACGTGGCCTAAACAGACCTGAGTTGAGAGGTGAGGATCACTTTCCTTGACCTGCTGCCCACATTCTTCCTGATGCACCCCAGGACAGTCAAGCTCTTCATCACATTTCTAACCACTTCTCTTCCACAGGAGCCAATGACACATGCTCAGAGTTAAGCTACTTAACCAATAGGAAGATCCAAGGCTATCTTTCTACTCTGTGTACCTCCTCAACAATTTAGGTTTTAATTTAGACTGACCTTCCAGATGAGATATACCCTTAATTTTTTTAGTATAGAATATATGGTTGTTGCAAAATATATCAACACTCGTAAGACAAAATATAGGGTCCTGCTTTTCTCTAAAGGCTTTCATGTCTTAGTCTTTTTCACATCCTTGACACCTTTCATCATACCTTTTTTGTTTTTCTGTCTGTCTACAGAGAACTTTATTAGCTAACCAAGGCCTCTGTGTGTGTGCAGTAGGGATGGGGAAACCATGCTAGACATTTTTAATCTTCCAGTTGAAAAATGTCACTTGGGGGGTTTGTCAAAATTAACACAGTGTCAAAGGCAAAACTGGATTCAAAGCTGAGCTCTGCCTGTGCCTCAACATGGAGCAAGGTTTCCTTAAAAAATGGCTGCCTAGAGAGCCTTCAAAGCAGAGCTAAAATACTGCACAGCTACTTTACTATTATATCCATGGAATTTTTTTTTAGCATTTCTACCTCCTCTGCATTGCTGTGTGATTAGCTTGATTTAAATAAAATCTTGCTTTCTTTATAATAATATGATTTGGTGGTACTACAAATGAGACAGCTTTCACCTGACATGAGTTAGGTTATTTTTTACAGACTTTTGTTGGAATTGTTGGTAATTCAGGAGCTTTAAGCTCTGCATGGAAGGAAAAGGCATTATTTGCTCCAAAGTTACAGTAAATTAATGTGAACAACCCTGCTGAGGTTCAGGTTTCATTTAGTATACACAGAAATGCTGTTAAAACTCCACAGAATACTGAAGATTCATCTGCACACTTTTCAAACAACAAAAAAGTAAATATGGTACGTGCTTAAACCCCTTGGGCTAATTTTTTAAGGCATGCTTCAAAAACTGCATCAAAATATTTTCTAAATACAGTTCTTCACACTTGACCTCTATTCAGGTAGAGAAATCAGATGCAGTACAACAGATAGAAACTATGAAGCTATATTTATCCTTTTGACCATGAAGACATTCCTTTATTTTTACTTTTCCTTATGAGTGTATTTAAAGAGCTTTTTTTTGAAGACTCCATTACCCATTTTTGAATAAGACAGAAAAAATCCCCAAAAGAACAAAAAAAAAAAAAAGACAACTAAAACCCCCAACCAACAAGGGCTGTACATATTTTGTAAAAAATATTCTTACATCAATCAAACAAATATACATTAGCAAGAAGGAAACACATTAAGACTCATTTTCCTTTTTCCTATGCCAGGTTGGGTTTTTTGTACTATATATCAGAATGAAAGTAATTCACCTCTCAAAACAAAATATTAAAGAACAAAATATGACTGTGATGCGCTTCTGCAGAATACAGTCAAATTTCCATAAAATGTCTGCAGGGTTTTGCACATTAAAATTTCTCTTACTAAAAATGTTTATGGAAATAGGTCATTATGCACATTACTAATAGAAAGCAATTTGTTGCTTTTAAAGGAGCTTTTATACTAATAGTAGTGAATAAACACATTTATCAGACACCCTAAATATAAACAATGTATACAGTGGCAAGCACAGTGCTCCTCACACGAACAGTAGACATGGATTAAAAGAGCTGCTCATTTGGGGCCCAGTCCTGCTGCCATGTAGCTCGGGGGAATTTTTGACAGTTTTTGTTAGATTGATATGGGAGATGAATGGTGTCTCAGCTGTAGAAATGGGCCAATGGAAGGCACCGCAGGATCCAATAATTCAGGGCCTGCCTGCTTGCACTCAACTTGGCTAGACCCATTAAAGCTCCTCCTGTGTTTAGTGAAAGGGAGAGCAAAAGTTGGAATGTCCAAGCAAAACCAGCCAGAGCTGCAAAATCCAGGCCAACAAGCTCAGCCCCACAAAAGCATCATCGATCTGTGGAAAACAAAGCAGATCAATAGTAGCAACTGTGCTCATGTCACATCAGAATTCTGTTTAAAATGATACATATCCTATTATCAGCACTTGGAAAAAATAAAAGAATGATAACAGCTATTGTAATTTGACTTGACTTCTGAGGAACAAAGAAGATAGAGCCAGGCAATTACACTGTGTAGGTTATCACAACATGGGAAGCAACAGGATACCAGTTTAAAACTGCGGGACTCACTGAGGAACATCTTACAATATATTTACACAGTAGCCAGCATCCATTCTCTAAAAAATCCCACTTAAACCACAGATTAGATCACGTAGAAAGTGCAAATGAAATGAGCTGTTTTAGGAAGATATGTTGATTCCTGTGGTCTCTTGCTTGGTTGTCAGTAAAAGTGAAGAAAATGTAAAACATCTATCCAATTATTTCAGTTAATATACAAGCATTAGGCATTCAAATTCCTAATTAAGAGACAACATGCCCTGTCAGGCATCTGCATGGGCTATTGAACATTGCCTAGATCGTTCCATAATTATCCTGGCTTAATAGCTCTAAAAATGTAAGCAATGTGCATCCATTGAGGAAATGCACGGCTTATCACGTGAGGAGGAACAGCACACGGAACATGCTCTGCCACGGTGTATTCGTGCTGCAGGTTTTTAGTGGAACATGGTTTAATTAAAAGCAGGCAGCCTCAGCTTAGGAGCTGTCTGCTGTTGGCAAGGAGGAAATGTGACTCACACATCAAAATATATTCCCATGACCAGATTTAAACATGAAAAACTCAACTGTTGGAGGTGCTCCATTTCAGATTCCAGTGTCAGGCACCAAAAAGAAGAGATATCATGTGCAAAAATATGTATTTTGTAGTGATTTCACTATGATACTTTTCAAGGCTCATTTGTTAAAATCTTCCACCTCCCAGCCCCATTTGCCAAAAAAAGAAAACAAACAAACAAACAAACAAACAACAAAAAAAAACAAACCAGCATCCTCTGGGGCAGACATAGACATGTTGTCAAGGAAACAGATTTTTGCCGTCTTCTATGGTTTGCATTGTTGGTAAATTTGCTGCAATTTTCTTCTTTTTAAGCCTGATGTCTATGTTCAAGATTTGACCAAAATTGCCTTAAATGGTGTAGCCATAACATCAAGATGTCCATTCTTTCTGGCAAAATTGGGCAAATCAGGGTATATTTTCCCATGTAAATTCTGCAAGGAACAAAAAAATGAAAAAAATGAAAAAAATGAAATATTTCAGCTCTTTGCAATGGATTTCTTCTGCCGTTTAACCAATAGGCTTTGTTTTGGAAAATAATATGTTTTAAGAATTCCATATACCTTTCTCTTTCTCTCTTCTTTTTGCTTTGAATAAGACAGAAGGGGGAAATAGACAAACAAGGAGAAGGACATTTAAAAGAAGATATTGGAAAGGTCAAAAAATTTTAGAACTGAAAACATGTAAAGAAAACCTATTTTTTCAGCACTGTTCTTGTTTTAGCTAAAACTCTAAGTTAAAAACTCAACAGCCTCTGGTCAAGCTCACTGTTAAACCCCCTGTAAATGGATACTGCATGGGATGCAAAACTATAATGTGCAAACTTGACAGCCTCAGGATGCTTCATGCCAGAGAGTGAAGGAAATACCCCTCAACATTTCTCTTCAGACTGCCAGAAAGAATTGAAGCAATTCTGAGGTTTCCTGTAGACTGCCATCCTATAAATAAATAACATGACTACGTATATCTTCTTACCTGGGACAGATCCAACACAGTTGAGTTGATTCAACTGGTTTTAGGAGGATTTTCTTTTTTTTTTTTTATATTACAGTAGGCATTATTTCCATAGCATCTAATGGTGAACTTCTATCTCTTTAAAATAAAGATTCCTGCCATAGCATCTCACACCTATTTTGCCAGCTCTGGTGTGAGAAAACTTTTCTTCTCTGCTCTTCTAAACAGAGATAACTGATTTTGAAAAAAAAATGTGTATTTGCCTGTTCTTTCCTGTCCCTGCCCCAAAATAACTAGAATTCTACAGGCAATATCAGAATATAGTAGGCCTCAGCTGTGTTTTCTAGCCTGGAATTTGACACCATAGTGTCTATTAAATATGCAAGCTTTTTTCTTCACTGGATATGTAAGCTTTTTATTAACTAGACAGGAAAGTAATCATCCATCTGCAGGTATTAAGGGAATATCAATCCAAATGGTAGAATTGATAACATATATTTTGTCTGAACTGTTCCTATCAAAGGATAGATAATTAAAAATTTTAGAAATATCTATATATAGCATTATTTAATGTTTTAATGTAATTCAACAATGAACTTTAGACAAATTGAAATGATATATTTAAAGACTATTTTTAAGTCTCAAGTATTTTTTTTTCTTTTCCCCTTCTGGTACAAAATTATAAACTACACATCTTTTTCTGGTCTCAAATAAAAAAAACAACAAACCTTTCCATTTTCAAGAGAAGAAAATTAATTGTTCCTTCTGAGATCACAAGACAAATAAGGTACCTCACGGTACAGGTCACAGAAGAGTATAGGTCACTTAACAATATTATATTATTTAGTCTGTGGACAGTGGTAACCTTGCAGACTAAACTTCATGATTGGGAAGTAAATTGTAATAACTTTATGTTTTGAATGTAATATATGTATAAATTTATGCTTTTGTTGTTTTAGGTTTTGTTTTGGTTTAGTTTTGCTTTGGTTTTTTTAATTATTACTATTTTTCATTTTTCATTTTCTACTCTGTAAGGTAGCAACGAACACTTCACTTTCGATCCCTCTAACTTCTTCACCACAAGGACACAGGATGTCTTCTGAGGATGGTGAGACATTCTCCCTGACACAACATTCCTGGGACACAGACCTGGTTTTGACTCAGGACTTTCATCTTTTGAGCTCAAGACAAGTGGACAGCACTCTAATTGCTCATTAATATTGAGGACAGTGTTAAGTATTCCCACGGTAAAAATTTTGGGGTACTTTGAAGCTTTCTTTACACCATCTTTTTTTCTTTTCAGATTTGAGATGGAGAGAACCCATGGAAAGGCTAGAGCAAACTAGCACAGATTTGCACAGATTTTCTCCACAGGCTTATGTGAGGGAGGAGGGGAGGTAAAACTCAATATTTAGGGTGTATAACTTTGGCTGCAGAAATGAATGAATCAAACTCAAAGACCAAAGGCAGCCAAAATGCCCTTTGCTGTTGTGTGGAAGACAGTTCTGCACACTTAGTCCATTTTCTAAACACAACCCATTGGATTGGTTTTTGCAAGCTACTACATGATTTGCCTTCTCTCCAGGCCCCAACCTCTGAAAAACCCATTTCATCTGGATTGCTAAAGAACAGATTGTCATCATCACTCAGAGGAGACAACTCCCAAGAGACAGCTCCAAACAGCTGCTTCCTACAGCTGGAAGGTTTTCAGTGCCAGTCTAGACCTTCATGTAGTGAAGCTCTGACTGATGTTCATGAATAGTCAGTTGATTTCCCCAGGAAAGTTTGGGTACCTCACTGCATTGGTCCCTACAGCAAAGATTGCAATAACAGTTTCCTTTGTAGGTAGGCAGATATTACGGGCTTGTGTCACTCCAAGGCTTATACATGTGAGAAATTCAATATATATTTGTGTGAGAATACTAATCTGGGGTTCACAGTGTCAAGGTTGTTGGCTGTCCCTCTAATATGAGATTTATCAGATTTGGGTAAGCAGTTTGGGGTGTGTTTGCTTTTGCTGTTTTTTTTCCTCTAATGCAGACAATTTACAAGTAAATAGGCAAAAAATACATATGGTATATGGGTAACTTTGAAATGACAGTGAAGAGCATGATTTAAAATGAGGGTCCACTCAGAGCTAAATTTACCTTCAAAAATGAAGAATTATGGCGTCTGTGGTAAGGACTAGGTTTCACCCCATTTTTTACTTCAGACAAAATATCCACTGCCAAGCACATACAGAGAAAGTTCTTGGGGTTTTGGTTGTTTGCTTCTTTTGTTTTGGTTTTTTAATTCATTTTTCTTTGTTTGTTTGTTTTGATTAGGTCATTCAAAGTTCTATTTGCTCTGGAAACTGCAGCTACAGAAAGATCATGTTGGAAGCTCAAAACTTTTCCAAAACCAAGAAAAGGGGAACAGCAAAATAGTTATTAACAGTCAAGAGAACTCATTATATTTTTTTATTAAAGAAATTTGTTAACTAGGTGCCTTTAAAAGCGAGTTTATCATGACTGCTCCCTGGATGTGCAGAGTCTGCCTTGTTAAGTATTCACATTTACTGACTCATTGTTTATAAAATCAGATGTTCCAAAGACAAGAGCTATTTTTTACAATAAGAAATTCTGTAATGAAACAGAGAAATGTAAATCAATTTATTAGATATCATCTGAATAGAGAGCTATGAAAAAGACCTCGGGAAAAAAAGCTCAAGACTGCTGTAATTTGTACTTTGAGGAAGCATATATAAATATCTTCAGGCACCATAAATTTAGATGGTTTACCAGAAAATACTAATAACTTTCCAGTACAAAGGGTGAAATGCCCCACCCATAATTTCCATACTGCATTCTTCCCAAAATACCTCTACTTCCTGTAAGCATGAATTCTATGTTTAGATTTGTTAAAAATAATGAAAAAGAATAGGAAGCAGTCTCCTTATTTAAAAGATGCAGCTGAGAGCTAGTAAAATAGGATTCTAGGGACACCTTCATATGTTCTTCATGTCTTCATTCTTTCACCTTTCCCTACACTAAAAAAACCCCAAATTGCTTAAATGTTTTGCTAAGCCCTACTCACCTCTTGGGTGTTTCAATGAATTTAGCTGATATGGCTCCTCCACAATCAAATGTATTTTGATATGCCTATAGCTTGTTGATTACAACCCATTTCTTGCACTCAATTCCTCTGAAAAAAGAGCTCTGTGTCAGTGTACCTCTCACAAATCAGGCAACAGTACAACTGAGCTGCTTTCCTGATGAGCCCTATCAAGCCCATTTTTGGAAATGATGTAAAATAATGCATTTCTCCTTTTTTCAGGCAAAGATATTTTATATCCTGCCTTGTATTATGTTGCATATAGTCTTTTCAGAGTGTACCATTCTGCTTTTCCAAAGCTTGCTGCAGTAGATGAGTACATCCAGACTCTGAACCTAATATGGGGAAGAATCAGCAGTTTAGTGGTGACTGTCTTTGAACTCATGAGAGTATCGTAGGAGTGATGCAGCAAAACTATTCTCTTGATAATGGTAATTCTTGGAAATGGTATTCTGGTTAGTTTGAAATAACCCAAAGTTTCTAGACAAAGAGAAAACTTTTGAGTAAAACAGGAACATTGGCTGGTGGTGGAACTTTTGGAACTATTGGTGGAACTAAAACCTGATGGTTCCTCTCTCCCCTTCAGCTCTGGCCTTGGGTGCACGATGGCCTCTAACAGTGGCAATCACACTACAAAGTAACTCATCCCTTCTTTAATGTTGCAATTGTTTTGCTTCACAGATCTGATAATAAATCATTGCTTTTCCATTGTGGTCTCCTTCATTTGTCTTATCACATACTGGTAGAAATGCTGAAGAACTTTTCAAGTTCTCTGGCTTCATCATAACTCAGTATGTTTATGCCTAGTGACACAAGCCAACTTCATTGTTGCTCTGAAGCTTGTTAGCATTTTTTCTCTATTGAATTACCAAATTCAACAAACTCTGAATTAAGCAGTTTCTGTGTAAAAAAATAAGTGAAGGGACTACAAAATTTTAATCAACCCTTTCACTCATTTCTGTCTGGTATTTGATGTTTTTGTTTATTGCACACAACTGAAAACCAGCACATCATACTTATGAAAAATTTAAGTGTTTAAAGTGCATTGCTAGTCTGCCTTGTGTGATGAAAAGCAGGGTGAGAATGAGAAAAAGAGGTACAATTCTCTGTACACTGAAATACTTCCTTATACAAGTCTTTTTTCCTTCGTACCTTACCTGAAAAACATTGCTGACAGTATTATTTTCTCCCTTCTGCATTCAGTCTATCTAATAGAAACACTAAATTCTACTGTCAGGACTATTAATTCTTAAACATTAGAGCAAGGAGTCTGGGCCAAAGCCAGTGTTTCTCAGTTACAGCAAAAAAAAAAAAAAAAAAAAAAAAAAAAAAAAAAGGNAAAAAAAAAAAAAATTAGTGGATAGTTATTTCAATATAGTTGGCCTCATGCTAATCTCCTCAGGTACAGGATAAATCTAACTCAGCTGGATATTTATTATATCTTTAAGATACAAACTGCCTTCCGCAAATGGACGATTTGATATCTTCCTCGGGTACTCATTATCCCTTGTTTTGATTACTGTGGTTCTGTTGCCTTAGCAAAGCTGTGCACATCGATGCAGAGTGCTGCAGAGAGCTCTCTGCCAGTCTCCTGTTCTGGCCACGAGGTGCACATCTGCATTTCCACTGCCAGGTGTTTCACAGCCCACCTCAGCTTCCCTGTAGCCCCTCGCTGAATGCACAAACAGCAGCTCCCCGGTCTTCACTTCTCAACAAACAGGATTTACAAAAGGTCCTCTGGCTGCTCCTTGTCCTCAGGAGAAGAAACCTGAAAACATTTGCAGTTACTTCAGTGCTTTTTTCCCAGATATCTCAATAAATCTTGGAATTGCCAGAATCCTTATGAAAGACTCCATAATATGCTGCTGGTATCCTGAGGATGACACCCAGTCATAGCCAGTGGAGTGGCCCGTTGTAATTCAATTTTTCCCATTAAGCAGCTCACTTCTATTATTTCCCATATTGTAAAAACTGAGAGATAGGGACATTTTTGTATTTAATACGGCAGTGGGATGGTCATGATTACAGCGCATAGTGTAGTTATAGTAGTAATAATAGTAATTGAAAGAAGTCTCCAAACCTCTTATTTAAAATAAATCTGCAGGTATACTTTACATAACAATGTAATAATAAATTTTTATAAAGCATCATATATTTACATGTGTGAATTTAAATATAGGTGTACATATGTTTTATATTAAAATATACATAAATTCAATAATTACAAACATTGAAATGTTACAAAAATAGCCCAAATAACCAGTTCCTATCAAATCATCTCAGATCTAATAAACTTAAAAACAAGGGCATGCCATTAATAGACCTCTGACTATGCAAATATCATGTCAAATGCTGAACATGAAACAATGAGATTTTATCTCTATAAATCTTTTTTGTTACTGTACTACCATCTTATGTAGTTTATTTTATTCAACCAAAAAATATTATATCACTGATTATTTTCTGTAATTACTTGAAGACACAGAAGTCAGACTTGTGTGTTTAAGTATGCATTTATCTCTTCACCTATTTTTTGAAATGTTATTGAAATATTCTTAGCTGAACAAAATGAGAACTAGAATTTTTTTTCCTCTGTCTAAAAAATAACATGAAAATGAATCATACTCTTGGTGTCAGTAAGTTGGAAACAGGGAAAAAAAGTGTATGGAGAACACCTGTGTCGGTGTAAGCCATTTTAGTGACAAAGAAACTTCTGTTAAACATTTTTGTCTAATTTGAGATCATACATATAGACAGGTGACCAAAGTACCAGAGTGCCAGAGTCTGCCCAATAAAGCTGCTCTTAATCTCTAGTTGAAACATACCTGGTAGCAGAACATAACTGTTTATAAAAATTTCCTTGTTTGACAAATGAGACATCTCAGAGCACCTTGATTTTTTTTTTTTTTTTAATGGCAGAAGACCTTGGGCTCCTCAAGTTTCCCCTGACACCCTGGACCTCCTCCTTCTCCAGAGTCAAAATTTGCTTTATGCCTCGGGCAAAAACTGGCCTGAGAGAAGTTCACATTACATTATGTAAAATCCTCTAAGGAGCATGGAAAAAAATGGAAGGCTGAACCCCTATTCCCATGAGTATTCACAGAAAAAAATGCTGTTTGATCATTAATTGAACAATTTAAAATAAAACCATTTATCTTTTTTCACCAAAACAGAAGCACTCTTGCCGTTGTTATGCCAGATGCACGTAGTCTAGTAGATTTTTCCTGGGTGGAGGTATTGGGGGACTGAGGGTTAACCTCACACAAGTGAGATTGATGGATATAGCACTCTCTGGTCCTCTGGTACAGCCTCCCTACTCTGTATTTAGCCATACTCTGGACCTGTCCTGCATTGCAGCACATATGAATGAGGCAGAGGAAAGATGAGCTTATCTCAAGTCCCTGGGGATGAAAGGCACCTGTAGATAATAGTTAGAGATACAGTGAAGGAGCAGGGGGGGCTCAGGATGGTGGTTTTCCTTCCAGATCAACAGAAAATGTAGTGCAATTATAGTTCTAAACCAAAGAAACTTCTTCTGACTCTGTAATAGTTTCAGTTGAACTTTCCTTTCATTAATTTCCCAGAATTTATTTTGAAGCCATTTATATTTTTGAATGCTACATCATGGGGAAAAAATAATCACAGTGTAGCTGTAATTTCCATGGAAAATTAATTCCTTCAGTGTTATAGCTCTTGCTGTTGACATAAAGGTCCACTGGAAACAAAGATCTTTTATGCCACTTAGCTGTGATTAACTTCTTTTGCAAAGCATGAATAGAGGAGGGAAAAACGCTTGCTGGATTTCTAATGGAAAAGTGAGATCCATGGGATCCCCATAACATATTTGCCTAAAAGTTCTTTTCTGCTCTTAAGGAAGGCTGTAGATGGAGACGTGTTTGCATAAGCAAGCAGAGGCATTCAAAGCAGTCAGAGAAAGACACTTTGCAGCACTCTGACAAAGGAAGGTGCTATCATGCAGCCTAGGAGGCAAGTTTGAAAAAAAATGCTACAGCTCTCAGCCTTTAAAACATTCCTAGTGTGTCTGCAGAAATGTCAGTAGCCCAAATGGCAAGCATCCTGTGTCTTCCAACAAAGAGCAGAATATCAAAGCCTGTAATTTTTAAAGGGAACATCCCTGAAATCTCTTCCATCCTCAGCCATCTCTTCCACAGCTGGCTGTTTGCTTGTATGTGGTGGAGGGCACCACACAACAGAGACAATCTGTGGAAGGTGTATGAGTTAAAGCCAGGATGCCTGTGGCTTTTGGGAAAACGCCTGGGTCTTAGTGAGCATCCTGGTCTAGTGCAAGGTATCCCAGTGGCAGGGGTTTGGAATGAGATGATCTTTGGATTTCCCTTCCAACCCAAACCATTCTGTGATTCTATGATTTGTGGGACTTCAGAAACCATAATATTGGTGTGCAGCCTGCAAGTTGCCCTGGATCTGGCAACTCCATAACCCAGAGGCTGCCCACTGCCTTTCCCCCACCCTGCTGTAGACCCCAGCATTTCTGCAGGGATCTGCCAGCCCAGCCAGAGCCGGACGAAGGCTCCCTCCCAGATCTGCACAGCTGCTGTGGCCTGCCACCGCCCAGATGTGGCACTGGGCCAGCCCCAAATAAAACATGAACCTCGGGTGGGTGAGAAGCGCTCTTAATTCCAAATCCGAGATGCTCCGGGAGAGTTTGAAATTAAGCAAAACACATCTGCCCATTCCTCATTATTGTTGCTGTTATTGTTGTTATAACCTTTCCTTACATTAATCCACATTTCTGTTCCACATTGCGGGTACACGAGAGGCTGGAAATAGTCATTAAAATGCAATAATGCTTAAAATTCTAGCACATTAACACTGACATTTTGCCTTCTAAACAATCTCAGGTAATGAAGGTCAGTACAAGCAAACAGTCTGTCTATGGCCCTTCGTTAGAGGCTTTCTGTGCTTAGACTTCACAGCAGGGGACTCCCAGGCAGCATTTTCCTCTGTGCAGCTTCTCTCCAAGTGCTTCCTGCAGCTGGCTTCAGCATATGGTAGAATATGAAGATATTTTCTGGGGTCCACTGCCTCAATCACTATTTAATGATTAATTACTGCAGGCTGATGTCAGGGTGAGACATTCAAGGCTTCAGGCAAAAGTCTTAACTATGGAAAATGACAGCAGGCGGGATTTTGCCAAAACGAGCAACTTTGCACTGCAAGTTCTAATGATTTGCACTGCCTTTTGATCCATTTGTAAACAGCAAGATGGTAAAAGGCTGAAACTACCAGGCAATAAATGCCAACAATAACAAGAAATAGTTCCCAGAGAGAGTCATAGGATGTTTGGTCTTGCTGAGAAAATGTTATAACTAGATATCTTGAAAGAAAGTGGGGACTTGTGCACTACCTTCCCTCAGACTATCTCTGAGGTGGAAGGAACCCAGCCCCAACCACCAGGACAAAGAAGATAAGAGGCAGAGAGCTGAAGACCACAGCAGCTGTGCAGGTGAGAAACTGAGCTTGGAAATCCCAGTTCCATCACGGCTGATAGAATGGAAGTCATGGTGCTTTCTGCGCCAGATCTGGAGCTAGGGCTGACCCTGTGGGGAGCTCACGGGCAGGCCAGAGTCCCTCACCAGGCACCAGAGTGCAGCATCCCTGTCAGCACTGCCCTCTGGGGCATTGCTAGGGGAACTGGGATGTGTTCCCGTGCTCTACAGGGTCTCTGGGGGAGATGGGAAGCTGCCTTCACCTTGCCCTGTGGTTCCCCACTGTGCACAGCCTCATTGAAGGATAGATCCCTTGAGCCTCAAGCTCGTGATCGGCAATCCTCCCCTCCAGTTACATCAGCATCAAATTGATGTAATGAGGACATGAGGGATCAAAGCTGTTTAAAGGCTTTTGTTCAGTTCATTTAGAAAAGCATCTTAAACCCCATTAATTTGCTTTGCATGGCTCTGTGTGTGTATCAAAACTACCCATAAAGATACAATTATCTCCCACCTACAAAGATAAGAATTGTATGTGCGCTTTAATAAAGCCCAGGTTAATTTTCTTCAGATTGCCCTTCATCAGAAATGCAAAATGAGTGCAAATTATACAATTCACATTTACTATCATGTTACAACTGCTTTGTGCTTGTGCCAGTGAGTCTACAGAGCAACAGAAGAGAATAAGATCTTTCATCTCAAGTGCCTTTGTCTTTGATAAAAATACGAAAAACACTTATTTTGAAGAAGGAGCGTTTCACAGTGGATAGATTGTGGTTCCATCTTCCTTGTGCAGTGCCATTACAGAAGCCAAAACATCACCATCTTCTTCCCAGTGAAGATAGAACTCATTAGCACTGGAAGTACTTCTGGTAATTCAATGAAAATATTTTTAATTCCCAGGGAAAAACATTATCCAATGTTTTTGGCTGTTGAAAGCCAGAAAAGTTTATGCTTTGGGAAAAGAGAAGCAAAAGAAATCACTTTACTTTCTTCTTTTATATCAAATAATTTCTACTGAAATAAAAAAGAAAATCCTATAGAGTCTATTTGTTGAAGGAAAGGGTATTTTTTGAGAAAACAAAATTAACTCACTTTAGATGAATTTACTGCGTTAGAAAGGTAATTCATTTTTCATGAATTAAATAAATTTTTCACAGTGCATAATCAAAATGTTTTTCTATTCCTCCAGGTTACAGAGTAGGAAGAAGACTCAGTTGTCTACTAATAAAAAACTAATTTTAGCTGCATCCGATCTTTAGTCCTTTTATTATTATGGGAAGAGAATGATGCTAAGTGAGAAGCAGCAGATTATTAATGGGCAGGTTACCTAGCTTGTACAAGTCACAATGAAATGCAACATTATTTGTCAGTTTTTAATGTGATATTAACTGGTGATGGGTGAACCACAAAAGACTGAGAGACTGTTTGAATGATCACCAAAATTGTAGATGCTTATTTAAAATTTATCTAAATGTCTAAATACTCTTGAGTTGGGATTAACTTAGTGCAGGTCTCCAGGTTAAAAAATGTGATGACATAAAAGTCCACACTTTGGAAATGAGACTTTTGGTACTCCCATAAGGACTGGAAATACTGTGAAAACAGCACTTCTTTCTTGTTTCTTCTAACAGAAACCACTCGAGAAGACACATAAATAAAGTTACTCAGCCTCTTAAAATCTCCAGAAAAGCCAGGAACTTTTAGCTGATATTAAAATATTAATCTGAATTAGTATGCATATGTCTAATTTTGAAAGTAATTTGAATCCTTGATAAATTAATGAAGCTTATTGAAACCAGATGCCTTTTTTTATCTAAGCAGCACCGAAAGAAAACTTGCTATGCAGACTAAAAATTTTAATCCAACATATTTTTTGTGATCTTAGAAACAATTTTAGAGAACAAAACCTAGATGGAACTTCAAGGCCCATCAGAGACAAAGGCACAGCCTGTATAAATGTAGATAACTTTCAAGATGAGTTGCTCATTGTTAATGCAGACAGTTCCAAAGGCAAAAGCAAACAGCACTTGGCAGCAGGAACTTCTAATGAGAATGTCATTACGGAGTTCAATCTACAGACCACAAAGTGATGCACAGCAAACCCAGCTGACTTCCCTGCATCTCATACCTTTAGCTTCCATTAAACATAAAGAAGATATTTTGGGTGAACTAAGTGTGTGTCCCAAGTGAGGAGCCCTTCTTGCATAAAATCACAGATTTGCCAGAAGGTTACTATCAGCTACTGGCAGATTGTCGCCATGGGCAAATGATTTCTTGGATACCATCTCTACTCATCTTCTGTGAAACTGCATAAAAATACAGAGAAGACCCATTTGGAGTCAATATCCACCATGAAGAGGATGGGAGTAGTTTGACTAGAAAGCACAGCCCAGATGGAATTTTGGTACAGGACTGAAAGGCCAGTGCATTCAGGCTTAGAGTGCTTGTTTCACATTGCAAATATAGGTTATCAGCCTAGCCAGGAGCAGAATCTGTGTCCTTGCTAAGTAACATTTGTAACTCCGCCTGCTACCACCTGGAAGAGCCTAATGTATCAGGAGAAGGACACAAATCAAAACAGAGATGAACAATGAGAATACAAAAGAATCCTAAACTCAAGTTGCAGAGCTCATGATTAGCATCATCAGACACTATTCAGGTTTATGTCAGGTCAGCCCTAAATCTTCAAGTAAAAATTAAAGGGAATCTCAAACATTAATCATCTTCCTTTAACAAGAGAAAAGTGATTAATGTGCTGTTGCAGTTGTATTATTGTCATTACCTTGTGCTTTAGCTCCTCCATTCCAGAAATCATCTAATATAATTTTAGATTACTTAGGAATGCTTCCTATTACTTATCTGCCATTTCAAGAGCACAGGACTCTCAGAGGTCATGTCACATGGACAGCACTGAGGTGATGTCCAAAAGCTGCCAGGTTGTCTGCTAAGCGATGTTTAGAAACAAAAGGGCAAGAGTGTGATTTTTCTGAGATTAAGACTCCCCAGCAGCCTAAAAATGGTAGAAATTCTTAAAAGATTTAGATGAACAGTAGATTTTTGGATGCCACCCTATGAAAGAATATATGCAAGATCTCTGATCTCGTTTAGTTGAGCTGGTATATTTATATCCCAAATTTTATGAGGCTTGAGCTTTCGGAGTAAGGGTGTTATGATGAGTTAACACCACTGCTTAGATTGTTCACCAGACAAATAGCAAAATTTCCTAATGTCATTTTATGGGAATTATAAGACATTAAACTAAATATGATTGCTGCTCCATAAAACAGAACAGTTCTCCATATACTGTATGTACGCAAATACAACATCCTATCTCAGCCTCCAGTGCCCATAGTAAGTTATCCTTAGAGTTTAGACTGAATAGCTATTATTGGTTTACATGCTCCTATATCTTTGCATTTCATATAGCTAATAAAGGGAGAAGTTTTCAAAAAATAGGAGTGATGCCTTATGTGCTTCACCATGCAGCTGAGAAGCTTTTCTCTTTCAGCACAAGAGGTACATTTGTCTAACTGAAACACATTTTCAAGATGCAGAAGAGGTGAATTTTCAAACTCAGGCATATTTAATGAATGGCAAAAGTTTCTTTTTAAAATCCATTGTCATATGAGGCCAAATATTCACATGCATCCATGGGCAAGGTAAGCAAGGTATCTAGAATCAATAGATCATACTAATAAATAGAATATCAGATGAAAGTTTAAACATGGTCTAAAAAAATCTCTCTACCAAGAATGAGAAAAATGGCTTTTATCATAATTACCTACTCTATCAATTTAACTTCAATGCATATTGTCCACTCTTGCAGGATTATTTTTTATCTATGTGGACTCCAGTTCTGTTTCTGAAAATAATTTCATCCTGTTTGCTACAATGAGAGGAGCAACCTTAACAGAGGGCCATTACTATGGTCCTATATTTCATTTTAGGCATTGAATATAAAATAACTGTTATTGTGTTCCAATAAATTCTAATTTGGGATGTATTTAATCTGGAATATTCACCAAATAATGCCTGAGCTGAATTTTATGATTCTGAGGGCAGAAAAAAAATGCATGAGGTTTTTAAAAGCTGGGATTTTGAATGAAAGAGGAAATGAATCATAAATTTATGAAATCACCAGCATACAAAAATCACCAATTAGCAAATGCATAAGTTAGATAAAATCTGAAAAAAGTAATGTGTGCTAGTCAAAGTAGTAATTCATACAGCTACTCATCTTGGCAGCGTTACAGAGGTAACATTTTTACAAGGTTAAGCTGTCTTTGAACTTTTCTATAATTTATTAGATACGAACAGACATTTTTTTCTGTATTAAGCAAATGTGTCTTTTTGTTCCTTTACTTAAAAATTATCTCAAATTTTGACAACTGTAAGTGAAAAAAGTCCTCTTCATTGCATTTTACTCCTCTATGTCACATTAAAAAATATCTAAGATATTAAGCCGACTAAATATTGTTCCACATTCCCAGCCTTTGAAATTATTGACGAGGCAACTTTGTGGCTAATCCCTTCAGAAAGAAGACTATCTGATAGATATTTGTCATCTCTTTTATATTCCTTTACTGCAACTATTTAGCTGTTCTTTCAGAGAGACTCTAATTTGGGGGCTTTTTTGTTAGCCTGAGAACAGAATCAAACATGCTGGAGAAGTGTGCATGGAACACTGTAGAGATGCATAAGTAAAACTGCCATCAAACTCAGAGAAAGACTGTCCCCATATATAAAATTTAGGCAAATTTGAGCATAGGGGTCATAAAATTCATTCCATGTCTTCTTTATGCATTAGTATAAAAGTTCAAGTCTTTGGTTCAGTTCTTTTCAGCATTAGTGGCAGCTATTGCTGCAAGGAAATTAATAGGGCTATCTCACCGATTTCAGTAGGAATATGCTCAGTCCCTAAACTCAGTCCCTAAAGCTCTGCTGAAACATAAATGTCACTGTTTTGAGGGAATACTCAATATATTTTGCTCTCTGAGCTACAACAGCCTCTGAAGCTGCTTCAATGAAAGTTGATGGAAACTCAGGAAAAGTTAGTTGATACTTCCTGAATATCTTCAATGAGAAAAAAGAAAAAAACCCAAAAGGAAATTTACCTTCCCCCACTTCCATCACATTTTCTTTTGCCTAGTTTCTGTGAAATAATCTGTCTGAAATCAATGGTTTAACTGAGTGTAAGGGGTCTGGATCAGGAGCTTTTCAAGCAACTGTCCCTGGATGGGAAGTTTCAGCGTGCAGGGTTATCCTAATTTGGGGTCCGTAGAGTTCCTTTCAGCGAGATTCCCAAAGGACTGCAGCATCACACCTCAAATTTTAGCAGATTTAAGAACCTAGATTTCCATTATTTCTTAATCTTACCAGAAATAATTAAGCTCATTTACTTCAGAAGTCTTAAAAAGCAGGTAAAACTAAGGATTTTTCGGTGTTAACCATGTAAGAGATGTTGAACCCTCAAAGTAGTGTTCTACAACATATTTTCTCTACATTTGATACAGGACCAATGATAAGCAATCTATGTTAATATATTGTAAATATTATTTTTTGCTTCAGTTACATAGTTTCAGATAAACAAGATTCAAGAGTCTTGTGTTTTCAGAGTCTGACTGATCTGCTTTACAAACCCTTTTCATTTTTTGTCCTTTTTAATAAACTATTTGTTATGCCTCTTTGTTCTAAAATGAGAGTAAATGTTTGGCTTTATAATCTTACTTTTTTAATGAAATAAAAGTTGCTGCATAAAGTTTTAATACAATTCTAAAATATGCCCTTGTAGAAGTTGCCATAAATGTCGACATTTTCAGCAGCATGAATTTATGATGACACTGAATTTTTACAGCACTATAAAAGTCCATAGTCATGATGACATCTACAGCTGCCTTTTCACTAAAATATAAGAAACTATATTTAGACACATAGTTCAACATTTCCACAGACTTTAAGGATGAAATTGTATACACCAGCAAGTGCTCACAGCAGTCCCAAGATGGAATAGATTATTATTTAGCCACTAAATGTTTTTATATTGAAATGGAAATCAGCAGAGGGTTCTTTTGTTTATCTTCGGTTTTATTTTCTTCTATTGATCAAGGCAAATATGGTACCTAAAGAGCTCAAAATAAGCTTGAATTGAAGTAATATTCTGACAAATAAAGGGAGCCTGATCAGCTGAAATGCCTCAACGCAAACGCACACAGGATGGGGAATAAGAAGACTGAGGCAGAATTGCACATGTCCGCAGGGCTAGCACCTCACTGGCATTCCAGAGATGTGGTGGGATGGCTCCTGGAGCATTGGAATGGAAGGACACAGGGTTCTCTGGAAAGAAAAGGCAGGGAAGACGAGGAAGGGTTGTCACTCCCTAAGCCAACGACCCTCAGGAGTGCAGGGTGTTCCAGCTGGGGGTGGATGAGGGGTCAGCTGAAAGTTTCTGGATCAGAGTTAAAAAGAAAACATGCTCTCACAAGACCTCATCCAGAGTTCTGCTCTGGAACTCCCAACATAAGGTCATGGACCTGTTGGAATGCCTCCAGAGGATGATGAGAGGGGAGGAGCATCTCTCCTATGAAGACAGGCTTCTATTAAAGAGTTAAGTTTCCAACTGGAGAAGAGAAGGCTCTGGGGAGACCTTATAGCACTTTTCAGTACCTAAAGAGGGCTTACAAGAGAGCTGGAGAGGCGCTTTTCACACTGAAAGAGGGTGGATTTAGATACTAAGAAAAAATTCTTTATTATGAGGATGGTGAGGCACTGGAAAAGGTTGGCCAGAGAATCTGTGAATGCCCCATCCCTGGAAGTGTTCAAGGCCAAGTTGGATGGGGCTTTGAATAATGTGATCTAATGGAAGGCATCCCTGTCCATGACAGTGGAGTTGGAGCAAGAAGAACTTTAAGACCCCTTCCAACGCAAACCACTCCATGATTCTCTAATTACTATGTTGTGGGTCTGACCTTAAGTCTACAGGTAGCCAGAGCACCTGGTTTTTGTTCTGAAAACCTATAAAAAGTACCTCAGAAACACCTAAAATCTTCACGTTTTCTGCAACTAAAAGGACTTCTACATGGCGTTCCAGTAAATATGCACTTAAATATGAAATTAAATCCATGAACTATTATGAACTGTAAAGTCTCATACCTTGGGAAAATGAGTGTGACTCATATTGCATGCCAGAAACAAAAACTGCAACAAAACCAGCATTACTGTACTGGAGGTGGTGCTCTTGTATATGTGCAAGTCCCAAACTACGGAAAGTTTGGATTAAAGGAGGCCTTTAAAGCTTCTCTCTTTGATACAAATATTTAATTTAGGTGAAATATTTCAAAGAATTGAATATTTCCATGCTCAGGCTGTGAGTAAATTGAATATAGCACAGGATAAGACTTTTCCTGATTATCACAATAGGACAAGTATGGACCCAACTCTTCCACCAATGCGCGCTCAACGATTCCATTGAATTAAATATGAGTTACATGTACAGAGGGACTGAGGTAGCCTGGTTTAATTAGTGTGAAAATGTCAAGTCCCTGTGTACTGTGCAAACCTAAAAAAACCCAGACAGTTAACCCTTTCATTGCTATTGAACAAGGTATAAAAGTCAAATTAGAAAACCTCAGAGGAATCAAGTGAGTGTAAAATGACCCAGCATTTCTACAGGAAAATTACTAGGAAAATAAGTGTCAAAAAAATCCGACTAAATGCACAAGCAAACAAAGCAATGCCTTTTAAAACTGCTCTGAATTTACCCCATAAGTCCATTGTTAAACAAGTGGTCAATGAGAACTTGTTAGTTTTCATTGATCTGGAAAAATCAAACCACTTAGGGCTGTTCAATTCTATTAGAAGTAAAAAAACCCCACCAACAAACAAAAAAAACCCCAAAAAACCTTTTTTATTTGTCCAAGAACCCCATTGACTTTGATGTCCAAACATTTGATTGAAGCTATGTATCATGAAAAAATATTTTGTTGAATCAAAGAGTGGGGTTTTCTAATCATATACTTAAAAAACCCCAAAATTTAAGGTCTCAGTTTTTGAAAGATGGAGAATTGTCTCCATTTTATAGTGTAACTACTCTACAGGATTCTTAGATGCCTAGAAACACTTGTAATTTTTATTTCTTAGAGGAGAGAACTCACTCTTTGGCAGCACTGTGGCTACAGCAATAGGAACCCCCATGGAAGTTGCCTGCTGGGTGGGTTTCCTTTTTCTGGAGACACTCACTGTCCTAAAGGTGCACCTTTCCACAGCTGCCAGTATTCTTAGCACGAGTTCCTTTTGACTGAAACTTCTCAGTTTAAGACACATTTTAGAGTGTCAAGGAAAACTCAGGGTATAGCTCCAGACCAGCTATGAAAGGAGCCTATTCCCAATTTTGTTATAATTCTTCAGCATCAGGAGTTTTTAGGCAGAGTTCCGTACTACTAATGTCAACATGCAACCAGATATAGTGCAGAAGGAAAATTATTTAATATCCCACGTCTTAATTTGTGGTTTTCAGAATTAGTTTCAAAGTATGTGAGCACAGATAGATATTTTCAAAAAGCTTTTCTAAGAGACAGGAACACTCTCCCCTGGTAATTAAAGCCTGGCACATCACCTGGGCCAAAGCAGCAATGACAGGATACAAGCTTCAAGAATGGTACAGAAAATAGGCAGGATACAGCAATATCTGGAACACAACCACAGCACCAACAGACAGCATGTTAATTCTCATATGAATGCCCTGCCAACATGCAGAGAAATTCAAGAAGAACAACTCTGATGTATTTAAGGCCTTGTGCCACTCAGCAAACAGAAAAGATGATCATTAGTAAAAGAATAATTGGGGCACTGCATGGTCTCTGAGGAATTATGTATTTTACATTGTACTGGTGGGGATTGTATACATCTGTAGCTAACATTTACTGAGAATTTTTAGTTAAAACAGTCCATTGGCAAAAATAGAGAAGAGTGCATGATGCAGGGTTCCTCCATACTGTTGCTTTTGGCTTGAATCTAACAATTGGAGTCAGATAGAATAATTAATATTACAAACCTTTTAATCACAGCACAAGTTAGTAAGATATGGACAGACATAATTACATAGCAAAAATTGTCTAGGCTCTGCTAACTCCAATATTAAGATATTTCCTGGGAAATGGCAAAAAACAATGTCACATTATTTCTCCAATTCATTAATAAGCATGTTTTTTGCACACTGTTCTTCATGGTGTATTAACTTATGACAGGGGTCAGAGCTACATTAAATTATAGGATAAATTATTATAGTTAACAATGCTATTTGACAGTTTCTTAGGTATCTGCTGCTCTTAAGCTTGTTCTGCATAGAATTATTTTTAACAGCACAATAAGGAAAACCTTAAATAATAACACATTTTACCTTTATTCTCAACTTTTTGTTAGCCTTTGTCACACAGGGCAAGTGGTGACCAGAGAGACCTCTAAGAAAAGAATAAGTGATAATAGATCAGTTAAAGTTTAACACTTATAGACTCTGAAGATTTATAATACAAGCCACGAGTTAGTCCTTCCTTCCTCTGCTTTCAGGTAGCATCTGTCCTCAGTTCTTCAAATTCAGAGTAGTTTGAATAGAATAAGAATCCAGTGTGTGGTCTTGAACTTCAAAGTTTTATAAGAAAACTTAAAAAATATACCAAATATTTTCTTGCAAAAGAATTTGCTGCAATATTTAAGGAAAGAAGAGATCCACAAGCAGGTATCAGGTATGTTTGTGTGTTCTTAAGAAAATTTTCCTGTTCTATATTAATGTTTCCATCATTATCCGTAGCTTTACACTCATAATGTCCTGTACTCCCTCTCCTCCTGTTCCTCATTGTATTTTGTTTCCTGCAGTGGCAGAGGTGCCTGCACAGATCTGGATGAAGAGACAGTCCTTTGCCACAGTCTGCATATGGAACCATATCTCTGAAATTCTTTCCTTTCCTTCTTACCTGTGCACTTTGATTGACTCCTGATGTCACTCATTCCCATGATATCTCATTCTCAAGAATTCCATTTGACTGCTGAAACTGATTTCTGTACTGCCTTTCATGCCTCTGTGTACAGGACCTGTTCTCTGAATAAACTCTCTACTAAGGGCACATCTATAGTTTCTTTTTTTTTTTTTGATGATTGCTACAACTTATGGTTTTTCTTTTCTTACTCTTTTCTTTCTTTCTTGATGGTAGCTGGGTAGCTGAATTTGTATGTCTTCAATGTGCACAGATAACCATCAGCATCAAAAGTGGTGCCTTTGTTAGCTACTGCTGTTCAAAATTACAGAATTATTAAGAATCATAGCAAATAAAATCTAACTGTGGAATCTATAGGTGTCTGTAAAAAAAGTGTGACATGGTTAGGGAAGAATCACAACATTCTAGGTGAAAATAAACTTTGGGAAAATGCCTTTTAAAAAATAGATAAACCTCTTCCAAAAGACCCTCAAGTCAAGAATAAGAAAATTAGAATCCTCAGACTTACCATGAGACTTGCTTAGGTGCAATATAGCAACCCCAGAAGACACAAATGCCTGTAGACAATAAAAAAAAATAAACAAAAGTGTGAACAAGACAGTACAGTTAACTAATGAAGCTCAAGAGGTCATTGAATCCATGTAGGCACTCTTCAGGCAGTGGAAACTGAGCCAATGACTCCTCCAGTAAGTGTACCTTTCTTTCTTAAGTAATTTTCTTACACTTCAGTAACCTTAAGACTTGAGCAGAGTTGGGGTTTTTTTCACTGTTAAAATACAGTCCAGTGTTAGAAATACAATGTTTGAAAATACATAGGTGTGACAGGAATAAATATTTTGCAAAAATTCTAGTCCATTGCACAAATGTGCCTCAAACTAAATTTGACAATGAGGCAGTTTAACCTCAGTGACCCATCCCACTTGACCTTTCTATGGATCTCTCTAACATTCACAGGACTAAGATGAAATTAAATAGAGAGAAGTACAAACTTTAGCTCTTGGGAAAGAGAAAGCAAATACACAGCTACAAAACGAGGGACAACTCCTAAAGCATTGATATAGAAATGCATTACAAATAGAACCTGTCACCTACTGGCAGCAACAGAAGGGTAAATCTCATTCTAAAAGGTGTTAGTAGGAATGCTTTACCTAAAAGACAGGAATCCACTGCCCTACTCTTCCCAAAGTAGTGTTGCCAGCTGCCTTCCAGACTTTAGCAAAGATGTAAGTTAGTTATGAGATACTGCCAAGTAGAATAATACAAACAACAAACAGTGCAAAGGTTTAAGAAACTACTTTGTGTGTGTGTGTGTAGAAAAGCAAAGGTTAAGATAGGACATTACAGTGACTTTGCAGATGAAGCTTATCCACTGGCTATTTTCCCTACTTGTGTGAGACACAGAAAGAAATGGGTACTGGCCAAGCTCAGCTACTTATTTAGATGACAGCAGAGAGATGACAACTCTTCCATGGAAAATACAGCTGGTTGATTCAGCAACGCCAAAGCCACTTTGCCAGATCTACAGTCAGCAAAGGTCTCCTGGTTTATAAGTGAATTGAACTTCAGGAATCCAGGGCGTCATATTCCCTGCAGAGCAATCAAAGGGAAGAAGTGGGAATACCACAGAAACAAAGCAACTGCAAAGGGCAATCTCTGAATGTGAAGTAGAGCAGTACTCCAGCAGGGCTGCCCCCTCCAACAGCAGCTATGATTACTGTCCCATGAATAGCTTTGTCTCTGAAAACATGTAATTTTTTTATTATCTCTTCCTGGGAGAGGAGCAACAGAGGGAGCTGGGTATGGGTGAGATTTCTACGTGCCAATGTGTAATGCAGATTCCCTCAAACTGCACTTTGCATCAACGAGAGTTCAGCAAACAAGGCACATTTTGAGCTAGAGGTTTCTGCATAATCTCAGATTTTGATTGCCAATTCCAGACAGCATCGTGAAGGTTACAGCCTTGTCTCCAAATCATTATTCTGGGTTACTTTGCAAGGCACCAGTGTCTAGACCCTCTTTGCTGGACAAATAGATTTCAGGAAAAATTGGTAATTGCGTATTGAAATGCACATGAAAATTCAGCAATTAGCAGTACAATGAAAACTGATTGCTTTACATTAGCAAGACAGTGTTAGTTATGAAGCCAACTAATGTCCTATTGTGCCTCAACATGAAATTAGTCCCCATTCTGCAAGAGGTGCTTGCCTATTTCAAAATCAATGCCTGTGTGATGTGAAGGAAGTTGTCTTGGAGAAGGTTTTAAAATATGTGTGCAGATTTTGAAAAGTCTGTAAGTTCAGAAATCAGATTTTGTTGCACACTAATCTTTCATCTTAATGGAAACAATACTGATGATTGGAAAAAACAGAAAATTGTCAGAGTGAGAAGAGGTGTATTTTCTCTGAGTGGGGAGATCTACACACCTGCAAAGTTACTGCAAACTATTTCAAGTATCAATGCAGAAACCTTGTAATACCTTGAACTAGACCTAAAGCCCTTTCTGGACATGACAGAGCTCATAATTTCTGCAAGCCAAAGATTTCTCTCTGTGGTGTTAGGCCTGCCCTACCCAAAGTTACATATTTTAATTAAAAGTGCATTTTTAAATCAATTTAGCAAGCCCATGCAAACCCAATGTGGACACTTTTTATTTCAGACTTGCATTAATTTATCTTAAGTGAATTCCTTCCTGACTTAAGCTAAATCAATATAAGCCAGGACAAAATCAATTTGGGAGTGTCCAAACAAGTGTTCACATTGGTTTAACAAAATCCATTTATAAAGCGATTCAAATTACTTTGGTGTGACTTTTTTGTGAAGACAAGCTTGGCTTAGCTAATTTCCTCAAACTAGACATTTTACAAAACCAATGAAAATAAAAAAAAGCATTGCATTTCTTTTGGATCCAAGGTTATTTGCATTGACAAATTCATAATCTTCAAAAAGTTTATGTCATTTGAGAAAAATTTCTGAAATGGGTTAGAAGCACAATTGCCAGTTTGGTTACCAGAAGTTTGTCTTCATCATTTATTCATGCACATATGAGCTTGGTGAAAGGCAAACAGAATTAGGAAAATACCCAGGAAATAAAATGCTTTCTGCATACTCATCCCTAAAGTTACTCTTTCATAGGTTAGACTGAAGAGCAAAAAATTTCCACTGAACACTATTTTTCATCTGGCAGTTGTTCTGCAGATCTGACATTTCTGAGGTGCATTGGGAGAGATTTGGTCTACATGCCTCTGGAAATGCTAGCCTAGAGTCTTTGAACAAAAAAAAAAAAACCAACAAAAAAACACCAATTCACAAAAACAGAGCTCTAACAAAGGCATTTCGTGGAAGGAATTCTCAAAATGCTAGAAGAGTACAACCAGATTAGTATTTGAAACATTTCCAAAGAATGAAAACCTTTCTCTCCTTACTCGAAATAGTTGACCAACTAACATGAAACTTTGTCAGTCGTGTCGGGATGCATATTAAATACTTGAGAATGACAAGATTTTACATTTATCAGCTAGACATAAATTTTAAAAATATAGTTTAAGAAGAATTTACCATCTCATTTCTCTTTCTGAATGCAGTAGTGAATTCTACTAGCTGCCTCCTAAAATTTTTAATGTTCACAGACCTACATTTAACTCCTAAAAACTGAGTTCATATCTAACACATTCAAGACTTTACAACCAACCTCGCAGTATTTCTTTTGGAAAAGTTGAGTCTGATTTGAAGCTTTTACAAGAGAAAATTGAAGCCTATCAGGAAATGGAAACAGTTTTTCTAGATCGCAGTGCTCTAAACAGTAGTACAAATGGGTTGTCCTCACAGCACTCTTATTTGATTTAAGAACAAGCAGGAATGTTTTCTGAAAGGCAAAAGAAAAGATTGGTAATAAAATCAGTGGCAGAAGGGTCAAGTTGTAGCATCTAATTGTAAGTGTAAGAAATGTTAATTGTGGGCTCAGCATTACAATTCTGCACAGAACCATCACAGTCCTTGTTTAGTGTCAGTGAGACACAGATGAGAGGCATTTCTGATTCATAATACAGTCATCCTTGCAAAAGTTCAAGATAAATGGGATAATCTTGTGGGTACCTGGTTTGTGATTGTAGGTACTTGGTGTGTGATGCTTGGGAATGGGGCTGTGATCCAACCTCATCCCCAATGGGCCTCAGCTGGGGAAAACAGGTGAAGAGCATGAACTGTAATAAAGAGCACACAGGTGCAGCACATTAACTATAAGGGGTATAAAGGGTTGGGCTTGAGAAGGAGAGAGTAGACACTAGCAGAGGCTTGTAGCTGGCTGAGGTGCATGATGTTCCTTTGCTGGGACAGACAGCCTGAAGCCTTCTGATAGGGTATGATATTACTTAAGATTATTTTGTGTCACGACTTTCTTAAATACAACTGTCTTGAATATGGACTGTGTTGTGGATTGTGCTTTGACATAATCTCACCAAAAAATCCTTCAAAAAATAAAAAAATCCAGTTTTTGACCCATAATATTAGGAATATTTTAAATAACATGAGTTTTATATTCACAATACTACTTTATTGTAGTAGGGGTCAGTAAAATAAATTTGAACGTTGGATATTGTATGCTGCAGATCCATAAATCTCCTCTGGGATGGATGTGCTATGAATTGTCAGCACATATAGCCCACAGCCATATTGCCACTCGTTCACACAGTAATCCTATGGCCTGTGGGAAATGGCCTTGTCTAAGATACAGATACTTCCCTGAAGTTTTGGGCTGTGCTCTGCTCTCTGCTGAAGTAATTGCAGGTTGTCAGTAGAAATTTAGTTGGTGCTGTTACTTCAAGTACAGAGGAAACACAGGGAAATACATTGCTCTGGTATTTTTAACCAGCTGTGTAAGTGGGAGGGAGGGAGAGAGAACAACCTCTGTTGTTTCACAATTAAAAGTTGCTCAGGCCAGGCACCATTTTAGATCAAGGCTGCCCTCTGGCTACGTCTCTTCAGCTTTCCTAAGGTGCTTCTGTCTCCACTGATAATGCCAGAGGGCAGGAAGGTGGGACTCAGGACTACTGAGGAATATTAAAAATGACATCATAGTCTATGCTTTCACCTTGTCAAAGATGAGCCTGCCCCCATGTCCTTGTTCACTGCTTTGCAGAAGGGCCACAGTAATGTCCTGTTACCCTGTCATGCCTCAGGGTCCCAAGTCTCTGTGAGGATCAGTCAGCACCTGTATTTGTGTCTTAGAAGACAGCCAAGAACCATTGGTTTGGTGTTCTTGAAAATGTAGCCAGCTCACCTTGTTTCCCCAGAGAAGAGTTAGGTCAAGATTAACTGACCCAGGGAGAGATGGTGTCAAGCTTCCTTTCCTAAGGGAAAGGGTTATAGCTTAGAAAGATGTGAGACTAGGGAGGTAGGGGAAAAAAAAAAAAGAGGAAGAAAAGCATGACACTAAAATCGGGCCATTTATATATTGTGTGAGAAACAGCTCATTAGGGGGGATAAGGAACTCTGGCTGTGCAAAAACTGGAAATATTTGTGTAGAATATAAATATTTTTAAGTCTCATGGTGAAAATAAGTTATAACTTTGAAGGAAGTTTTTTTTGTTAAATCTATTATTTTAACCTAGAGGCAGACTTTCTGAATGAAGCTACCAACACCTTTCTCCTGGCTGCAGGTTTCTATATATCCCTGCAGCAACTGGAGCAACACTGAAATTCCACTTCCATAGTTCCATGAGAGCTACTCCTTTGCTTATAGAAAAAAAAATCATTTTTTTTTACTGCAAAGTGTGGGATCTCAGTGTCAGAAATCAAGGCTCTGCTGTTAGAGTGAGATACTGAATGGTATGTCTTGTGTTCTGGATATAGCTGTGCATTTGTTCTTTGTATTGTTACCTTTTTCACATTACTAAGCAGCCTTTCTGCTTTCAAAGGTAGCAGTAATTTTGTCTTTAGTGTTGTCTGCTTGCTTCCAGAGGATAGAGGCAAACTGTGTTTTTTTTAAAAAAAGCCGTCTTTTGTTCACTCTACTTTTATGTAAATTAAACCAATTTGAGTAAAAGTACACAAATGGAAAAATGCTTTTTGTATTACTTCTTCATTGAGTTTCTTTCCTGCTTTATTGCTATTTTAATCATATTATTTACCTATTATTCTTAAAATCTACTTGTGTCTCATTAATATTGCTCAGTTTTATCACTGAAATTTCTTGAACCTTGCTTGTTAATCAGGTATATAAAGCACTAGTATAGTGTCTATTCATGGCATCTGCCAAAGTGATACAGAGAAAAATATTTTTCTACTCCAAAAGATTTTCAGACATTATAGAGTCTTGGTAAAAAATATGAGAACAAAAAATAACCACTGAAAGACAGAAATCCAGGTGAGTAACCAGTGCAGCAGAGGTGGCTGGTCATAAAAAATTAAAACCCTGGAGATTAAAACTAGTCTCTGCCAACTCTTCAGCTTGCACAGTAATTGAGAGTAAATTTGGTGGAATACACGAGAACCTTACACTAACCCCTGGTGTCTGGTGGGAGCTTTAGGTCTGGGCCAAACAAAAAGCTGCAGAGAAAAGCCGTGGGAAAGCCACCTTTGCAACCTCGTGCTGTGCAGAGCAGGTTTCCTTTTAACCTGTCTCTGGAAGGGGCTGGCCCCTGGAGTACCCTTTTCCTGAGTTTTGTGGCTTACATGGGTCAAAAATCTGTAACAAGACCGGAGTTATATAGGGCCCTGTAAGAGTCGGTCTGAAGTTTCCCTCATTTTTGCCTCACGATTGTCGCAAGGATCCTCAAAACCCTGAAACTCTCAAAAGGACTTTGCACAGAAGTTCTGGCCTTTTTGAGGTGGATGCTTGCCAAGTGATTGTTTGCAGCTGTGTTTGCTGTGCTGCCATGGTATGCTGCCTTGAGCAAGGCCTGGCAAGGGTCAGCTCGCTCCCACCTCTTGGCCAAATGAACTTTCTGGGGTAACTTTGGTGGTCCCCCACAGAAAATCCCTCATCTTCCTCACAACCACCGTGAGTCTTCCTCACAACCACCGTGACGGACGGCAATTGAAGGCCCTCTCCCAAGGACTGAGACTGAGCTAACATGAGGCAAGGCAGGGGAGGCACTGGCCAGACTGAAGTGAGATGTTTCCTGCAGGTGTATTGACTGGACCAAAGAAAACAATAGCTACCTGCTCAGAACTGGTACTGATAGTACTGACAAAGAAATCGATACTAGCCACTGTGGTCATTACACCAGAATGGTCATAAATCTCCTCTGATTCTGGCCCCATGCTTCTCGCTTTCCAAAGGACTATAAAGGTACTCCCAAAACTCACGTTCCTTCGAGATCTCCCCAGCGGACAGAAGACTCTACGTCGGTGGACGGCTGCGAGGACTTCCATGCTGGTAGCTATTAATTTCCCCTTACCCTCTATTTTCTCTCTATACTTTGTTTCCTTTCCTCTCCCCTCTATCGCATAACATTGATGATTGTTTTCAATAAAGTGCATTGCTGTGATTGCACTGAGAGTCCCCTTGCATTACCTTTCGCGCTTGTGGATCAATAAATGAACCACCACAAATCCCGCTTTGCGGATCGTGACAGGCCCTCAGACTCACCTGTGTCAATCCAGTCATTTGGATGATTATTTACATTTTCCTTTCTCTCTGTGAAAGCTCTGTTGTGGCACACAGGAATCAACAATAATCTTCCTTCCATAATTCTGTAAGCTATTTTGCTCAGTCTGCTTGCCAAAATACTCACTCATGAATATGCAATGAGGTGGAAGAAATATTTCTTTAAGTTTTAAGCCCCTTGGGCCTTTAATCTTGAAGCCTTTTAAATCCAGGATATGATTTTTTGTGCGTACGCATGTATATGTGCTGAAGTGTGTGTATTGGTGTCACTTCTTTTAACTTGTGTGCATGCTTGATCGTTGGAGGGTTTTCATTCTCATTTAGATAGATCATAAACTCATGCACACACACTGCAAGGACTGCTTTTGCCTATTTTTGATAGTATGGAAGAGACTGATTATCCAAAGTGTTTCCTACGGCAAATATGGGAAATAAATATTGATGCATTCTGTAGTAGGGAAAAACTAAACTTTTCAAGGGCACCTGCCATACAATGACCACAGCATTATCTGGAGTGTCCAGCCTAAGTGCAAGTTTTGGTATAGGAACTCATGACAACTGAGGCAGTGATCAACTTGAACACATGTCAACAAAAACATTTTCAGGACAAGAAGGACATATCCTTAAGATGGTTCTTATGTCCATCTTTTGGAGTGCTGTTTGATTTGCTGGGCTCTGGGCTGATGAAGAGGAGGAAGCTTCTGCAAGTAAGCTGAAGTATTGGGTCTGACAGCCCTAACCCTCCAATGAGCCGTTCTGTGTTGAGCCTATCTGGTGGAATTTCCTGCCTAAGAGCTCATCCAAGGGTTGGGATATCAATGACCAAGACCTTTATCCAAAACTGGCCAGAGTGAGTCCCTCAACTCACATGGCTCTCCTCTATCAAGCTGTAGTATCCATTGACCTGAGGTTTCAAGTATATCGGTATCTTCCAATTATAAGTAGCATTAAAAAGGTAAGCTCAAAGCAGTTTGGGAATGCCAAAATTCCCAGTTTTGTGCTTACTGCAGATAGACATGAAAACATTGAAGGAGAAGGGAAACCAGTGGTTGAGCTCTTTGACTCAGACTCCCAAATAAGTTATGGTGCTACAAAATCACAGTTTTTTTGATCTAATAAACAACCCTACAAAACTAAGTTATTACTTCTTACCAAGAATTACTCACCAGTCATAGAAACACTTTGCCAAGAGACAGTTCTTGCCCAAAAGACTTAATAACCTAATGCCCCACAGAGTTCTGCTCTGTCTGGAGAATACACCATAAAAAATAATTATGAACTGGTAGCACAAGTTCTGCACTCTGAAAGTGGTCCACAGATTTATTGCAGCAATTAAAACTTCAGCTTTTGTGCTGCTTTCTTCCACTTCCTTCCTTAAATTTCTGGCTCTCCAGATTCTGCTTACTCACTTGCCTTAAAAGTAAGGTATGCACTAAAGCCTTATGAATTCCTCTCAAAAAGAAATTTCAGAGATGTGCAATCAAGCATACACTGGTTTTAGGGGAGCATGGAGATGAGAGACAGACAGGTGGATGGTTAATTAAAAAAAAAGACGTTATATTTGTCCACATATAGGGAAAAATGCAATTTTTCCACCAGAGGTGGGGTTGATGAAGTTGCTGGCTAGATTAAGAATATGTCCAGTATGCCCTGTACAAATCTGAACTGGGGAAAGAAGAAAACAAATTATCCCTAATCATGAATTAACTCTGTGGTTTCTTGATCAAAATCATACCTTTTACAAATTGGGTAGAGCAAGGAAGACTCTTTCTCCCATTTGTTTTTTCTTCATTTATGGGTGTGTGAGTGCTCCTAAATGCTGGAGAAAAAAAAAAAGGGGGGGTAGGGGAGAAAAATCTAGAAACAAAGAAGGGAAAAGAAAGAGATGTATCTGTCTGATGCTGTTAGATTAAATTAAACTATAATGATTACTGTGTGCCTTCACAAAAGACATTTTATAACATTTAAGATTTCTGCTAATTGAACGAGGTACATTACCATGCAAGAGAATGTTAGTGAAGGTTGAAAAGGACAAACCAACTATTCTCGTACATCACCATAATTATGCAGCCCCATGTTCGAACAATTACATTTATGTAGACCCACTGTTAAAATCAATGTTACTTGTACAGCTAGTCCTTAATCAATGGAATCAGTCAATTTACCATGGTCACATCCTTCTTCTTAATTAAGACAGTGATATCTCTGGAGCGCAGGGTCTCAAGGAGATAAATAAGTACAGAGGTTGGGAAATGTCAAAGAGGTGACTCCGCGATTTTACTCTGAACGAACTTGGGAGGAAATAAGACAGTTCCCTCAGTTCAGGGAAGCAGCACAATCTTCTAAAGAGATGGCTTAGCATTCATTAAGAAAAGAGCAGGTAGCAGTGTCTGACAGAAATAGCACTAATGAGCAAAGAGCGCTTTCAACATGCATATCCTTCATAGCCATAGTCTGAATTATGAAGGTTGTGCCACCTAAGCCAATTTTAATTAGAGTGAGCATGGACCTCTTTGGACAGTTAGCCTTTCTTTCCAAAATTCATTTCAATATGGTGTCATTTTGTTGTCATAATCAAAATGGCAAAGTGATGGAATAACCTACTTAAAATGTCTGCAGTGTTAAAGCAGATATGGCAAACATCCTCTAATGACACATGTAATAAGGGTATTACCTTGAGGACTTTGACAGTGCGTTCCGTGTTGTCAGCGTAGCTGGAATAATGATAGAGGTCTCCTCTGGAATAAGACACAGGTCTTTAAAGACCAGGTCTAAACTTCCTGTTCTATAGGTAAGCTATTAAACTCCCATGTGCTGAAAGAAAATAAGAAAATGCAGATCTATTGAGCTGTCAACTGTTGACGTGGTCATAACTCTGGAGATTTTTTCCCTCTGCAAAATATACTTGTACTGTCAAACTAAGATTATTCAGTCCTGCTATATAGAAAAACACACATAAAAGACTACTACATAGAGGGAAACAAAGCTTGAAGTAATTTGCACTTCTCTGTTTACAAAAGAATGACCTTTACAGTCATTTCTGATAGCACATTAATATGATATTTACAGTATACCAATAATAACAATAATACAAGAATATAATTCTCTTCACAGGGACCTCCAATGATCTTCTAGTCCAACTGCCTGATCACTTTAGGGCTGACCAAAAGCTAAGGCATGCTAATAAAGCCATTGTCCAAATGCCTTTCAAACACTCAGAAGCATTAAACAGTGAAAGGATTTCTCCTCCTGAAGTACTTTAGGTGGTCTAAATCCAAAAGTGAAGGCATTAAAGATATTTAGGGGCAAAAAAGCCACTTAACTAGAGCTTTTTCTCTTTAATATCTGTTACAATCCATGACAGATTTCTTTAAACATACATGAAGTCAATCAGAGTCTTAGTGGGTTCCTATCTATTTTAACAGGTATTTTTGGGAAAGTTGAAAAAAGTTGGGCCACAAACATTTAAACAACTTCCAAAAAATGGGATCCAGGAGTCTATAACCGTGTTCAAGTGGCATAGTGCTGGACAAAGTCCATGTAGTGAGCTCAAATCAATGACTTCACAAAAAAACAGTAGAAGGCCAAGAGAAACGCCATCATGATGCAAATGTACTGCTTCCCATAGCCAAATTAGCACCTGTGTCTGGACTCCAGAGCACTTCTAGCACAAGAAAGTTGAGTTTGGGGCAACATTTTTAGTTTTGCTTCTTTTCAGAAGTCAGTAAAACAAAAATAATATTAAAACCCAACTCAGTCAAGAACATCTCCATCTAAATTTGAAATACAAGCAGAAGTTTGGCATTTCCCTCATCAATTTGGTTGAAGGACTCAAAAACGCCCAATTGCAGAGAAAATCCTGAAAAACTTCTTGTTCTTAAAAATGTCATCTGAAAGCAATTCATTTACTGAAAACCTGAAAAGAAAATCAATTTCTGAAACATGACCTTTTTCTGAGAAAAAAAATTAGAATTTTTGTTTGACTTATACTTCCGACAACTAACAAGAATCAAAATACAAGTAAGTATATTAGGAGAAGAATTGGGCTCTTTTGTAGAGATAGACAATTTAGTTGTAAATATTTCCTATGAAAACTGAACTATGTGAAAGTTTTAATGGATTAAGATTATCACGGACAGGAGCCACTCCCCTATATTCAATCTCTATTCTGTCCTACACTCCCTGTATTCTATTGTATGAGCACTGTAGCAATCACTGTATTTCATGGCTGAAAATTGAAATATTTTCTCTCCCTTTCGGTATATTGTTAAATTTAATAAATTAATGTCTTAAATGTGCTTTGAGATTTTCAAGGCAAAGTAGAGAAAGTTAGTGTTGTTAAAAACTATTATCCTAAGACTGAGGCAAGAAAAATTCCCTTATTTGGACTATGTATAAAATCATGCATGTGTTTGAAGTTTTCTGCAGCAAAAGCGAAAAGAAAAAAAAATACCACCAAAACAAGAATAAATAATTTAACTTACTATAGAACAATTTTTTTTCTCCTTACTATAGAACATTTTTTCTTCTCCTTCACTATCTCTCCGTTTTATGACTTGAAACTGTGTTTAGCACCACTATAATTACTTACTTCTGCATTTGGGGTATTCTAGGTGAAAACCAAAACTATAAACTTGAAATGGAAGTGATTTAATATTTGGAGAAAAATTACAATAAAAAACCAGAATGATTTTCACAGTGTTTGCTGTAAAGGAACAGCATTAGGAGGAAAAAGCCAAGAAAGCTGCAGGGATTAAAGATATTTTATAAATTTGAAAGCAGCTGTTCAGCCACATGTGCTTACCTTTTCATTTTTTCTCAGCTAGCACTCTTTACCCTGGATCTGTACCAACCTGGCTTGTTTTCAATCCAGCGCTGTCATTGCCTGAGTAACCAACATCCTCCCGATCTTCACAGTGGAATCAGCAGTAAGGAGGCTTTGCTCTGCTAGGATAAAACACACAAATTCTTCCTTTCCTTTAATTTATTTTAAATCCTGCAGATTCCAGTGTGTTGCAGTATTTCAAGACCCTGAATTCCTTGAGCAACTTGGCCGTGAACCTCACAGCCTACGGCCATATAACAATGCAGCCATACATCTGTTTGAGAGCCCAGATTACCACGCCCCCCATCAGTGAAGAATATAAACATATGATTAACTTCTATCATATGTTTACAAGTTTGCCAAAGAGAGGAAATATAAAGTAAATGTTTACCTACTTTCTTCATCTAAGACTGGCAACGGTTCCTGTTCAGGTTTAAATATGATGTCCCTATAAATATAGGCACATGCCTCATAACAGACAGAACTATGAATAAAATAACCTGAAATGAGAGCCAAATATTCCCAAATGCTCATGAATTCCCATTCAGCTCTCAATATCACCTTTTGGGAAAGCTTTCCATGTGCTATCATTTTGCAGCTACCATCTCAGAAGCTGCTAATTTACGTGGTATGCTGTCAGGTATGTGTTCCGTTATGTCAAGAAGATATTTCTTATATATTAATTTATTTTATACTGAACTTTGGAAAGCCTGCTCATGCTTTGGTCCTTCTGGGTACTTATTAATAGAAAAACGTGACAAATGGTAGAACTACAGCCAAGATAGCATATTTAGAAAAGGAAAATGAATCACTGCACATTTGACAATGGATCATATCAAAACTGTTCTTAGCCTTGCATACTTAACATTCAATGGTCAATCTTTAAACAAACTACTGCCTGAGCTATAGGCTCCCCAGCTCATTCATCACAGCATAACTGTACCTTCTGCTTTTCAAGAAAATCACAGAAAATAGAAGTGCAATAAACCCAAAAAGCTGGAAACAGAGATGACACCCATGACAACATTAAAAACAAAACACTGAAGGTGTGCAGCCATCCATTCAACTTACAATTGATGCACCTCAAGATAGATGTCTGCTTTTCTCCAATGCTAAATCCATCAGATAATCCATAAGAATTGCAAAAGGTTTGTAAGAGTCATAGGGCACAAATAATAGAGACCATGGATGGAAGAACTAGACAGAGAAAAATCAGAAATATATTAAATATTCTATATGAAGCCTATTGTGGAGTGACATTATAGTGCAACTCTCGCTACAAATACAGTCACAGCAGATAATACAAAGTCCAAAATCAGGTCCACGGCTCTTCTCCCCACAATGAAGTAGCAAAAACTTGTGATTCAGACACTGAAGTGACTGTAACCAGATAATCTGACTTTGCAATTTAATGTCCCCTGTAAGCAACTCCACACACATTGAAACTTGAAAAAGTTACTTTTCTTCTATTATTTTTTTTTATTTTCCTGCATTTTACACATCCTGATTCTGCCCTTGCCAGAAACACAACTGCCAAAATATTGTGCCAGATCTAGAGAGTTTTCTAGTCAATCTGCATCCTCAGGATGATTATGTTATTTACTGCGGTTCACTTAATTATCTATATTTTGAAATGCTGAAGCAGCCCTATAGTTGACTTTAATCCCTCTTAATTTCATTTTATCAAAGTATGTAAAAAACTGCTCAGAAATGAAATTACGTGCAAAAAAATTTATCTCCTTTATGGTCATATATTCTTTTATGGTGTATGAAACACCTCTTGTTCTTCTGGTCTTGTATGGAAAAGAGGGACGTTAATCAGAAAGGCATATGGAGCATCTATCCCGTGTCTACAATCCAACACCCACAAAAAACACCTTTAAAGAGGCTGTAGCACACTTAAGACTCATAGAAAATGAGCATAATCACGGTTTAATATGCCCCAAAAAGGTGATTAGAGAAATCAAGAGAGCTGAGAAAATAGTGTGACTGCTTCCAGACCTTATCAGTGTTCAGAAGAGTAAAAGGAGCTACTCAGTATCACCTTTGAAAAGTTCTGGTAGTACAGTAAATATGACATGCACAAAACCAAAATTTAAAATATGGCTTTTAGCTTTGGCTCTAGAAGCAAGAAACTGCTGTTTTGATAGCAGTCCTACAAGACTTGTTACTCATAAGGAGTTCTTTGCCATGTTTCATTACAGAGTTATAACTCTACTGAAACAATTTCAAGAGAGAATGTCAAACATCTGAAAATAGTTTTGTAGTGAAAAAGGAAAGGCCAGTGTAGTACAGTTAAGAATGGTCTTTTTCCTCTTCCCCCTCCCATTTTCTTCCCATCACCCAGAACACTGAATATGTATTGGTACAGCTTGAGCACCCTACAGAATAAAATAGAATTTATGGAGATATATGGCCTTTCATATTCAAGGTACCTCAAAGCACTTTATGGAGCAATGACTTAGAAAATGGAGTGACTGTGTTGGCAAACTTGACTCTCATTATACCCTCAGCAATGGATCATAGACAGTCGAGATATCACATTGTGAGAAGTGATAGAAATACCACTGGCCAAAATATGGGGCACAACCCATAAAAAACAGAACCACCAAGGAGTCAAAAAAGATACTTACCTCTTACCCAAAGGAGGGCAGCATACAGCATTATTTGATTGCTCAAAGTGATCTAATTACTTCTAAAATGGATCCTTCCTGTGCTGTTTAAAGTCATATACCATTCTTTTTCAAAAAAGTTGTATGTCTTGGAAATCTGTTTGCCTCATCACAACTAATCAGATAAGGCAACTTAGTTTCTCAAACTTCATATAAAATGCAACTACACCATTGGGGACATTTTAAGTAGCACTGGAAGGGGTGCACAAAGCAATATGGGAACATTTGTGTGAAGCCACCAGGACTGGCAGCATCTCCGAGGTAACTGTAACATGTGAGTCGCAGGATGAAAACAGCAGGAATTAGAGATCTGCACGCACAGGCAGAGCCGTGATCCCATTGGGAGCACAGAAATGTCTGGGATGATGAGCCATTCAGGGCTATGAAATGGTGGAGTTCAGGCTCATGAGAGAAAAGGGACAAGGCCAAACAGGAACATAACCCTGCAATTCAGGAGGGCAAATTGGTTCAGGGACCTTATTGGAAGAATCCCTCATGATGTGGTCATGAAACAAACAGAATTCTAGGAGAAGTGGTTAATTATGGAGGATCAACTACTGCAAGTTCAGGACCAGTGCATCTTAGTGCACAGGAAAACAAGCAGATAAATACTAGATGGAGACATAATCCTTTTTGTAGTGCCTAGTGACTGGTCAAGAGTCAATGGGCACAAGCTGAACTACAGTAAATTCTTCTTAAACATCAGAAAAAAATAAGTGGGGGTGATTGGGAAGAGATTGTCAAGAGAGGCTGGAGATCCTTAATCTCTGGTGCTGTTCAAAACTCAGCTGAACACAGTCCAGAGCAAACTACTCCAGCTGAGTGTGCTTTGATCAGGGGAGTTGAACGAGGTCTCCAGAACTGCCTTCCAAGCTCTGCCACTCTGTGAAATTGTAGCTCATTGAAAGATAAACGGGACCACATTTATGTGATGATACCTATAAACACCCAGTGACAGTGAGACACACAAAGTGGTTTAACAGGTATGTTCACACATACATTATGTCCAGAACAAAAATAAAGCCCAAAGATAAACATTAACTTCCTACAGCACAAAATAGTGGCTAAGGGCTGGGTTGGTCTGTTACTCTTAACTCATGGAAGGTGACTAAGATAATGTCTTGGTTCCTCTCTCAGTCATGAGGAGATAATTGTTTCATTTCTTCCTGAAAATGTAGGATCTACATTACAATTTCACAAATCTAATCAGTTTTACAGCTCTGTTTACCTCCTGTCTAATCCTGCGTACCTGGGAAATGACCAATGATGATTCACAGAAGAGAACCCCAGCTCGAGCCAGAGATCTACCTTTAAAGATTTTACCTGGGGTCTGTGATGAATTTCTACAGGATGAGAAATGGTTTAATGTATATCTGACATATTCCTCCCTTTGCTGCCCTTAGCTTTTAAGCCCCCCTTCCAATAAGGTTTTGTCAAACAAAGTGCACCCTCCAAAGTCGCATGCAGATAATCACTCAATCCCTATTTCTTGCTTTCCACAGAGAAAACACTGAAAACCTATGTGGACCCTCCACACACAGACCTGTGGGGCACTGCTGCCCTGCCCTCAAATGAGAAAAGATCAAATGAAGAGTAATTCATATTTATAAGGAATCAATTCTAGCAAGAAATTGAACCAAGAAGCTTTGGGCTCAAAGTAGTGTGGCTTCCTGCTGAGATAAGAAGGAACGACTATGTCTCTAACCAACTGACTAGGTGTCATGGGTGATGTTCTTGCTTTAATGCCTGCCTAACATGTAGTGCCTAATAACTTTAGGGATAAGGGGATAGAAATACATGTCACAAAACACTACCAGCATATGAGTGGGATATGAATAAATGAATGGACGTGAATGGCTCTTTTCTAGGCCAACAGGCTTTCTGACGTTTCTTCATTATGTCTGAGAGTAATCTTCAAACATGCAAGTCTTCCCTTGAAGACTACATTAGCCAAAGAAGTGTGTAAAATGTTCTGTGTCATTAAGAGGACTTGATTTTAAGAGCAGCCTATGCTGCTTGTCAGAGAGTAAATAAATAAGAGTGCTGATTTTAAAATTATTGTTCTACTATAGAGACCAGAGGTGGTTAGTGCAAAACACAAGGATTTTTGCGTTGGCAAAAATATCTCCTCATCAGTCTGTCCACAGATAATAAGATGGAAAAATATTATCAACCTAGTGTCCATTTTGTACGTAACTCCCCCAGTAGAAGTCTAAACTGCAGAGAAGGCTTGTTTTTGGAAGAGCTGGGACATCTTTGATCACAGAGCAGCAAGTTGGATCTGGTTTGATCTAGTTTGAACAGGTTGGATCCACTTTGAGCCAGTTGGATCCAGCCTGACACCTAAAACAAGCAGTCTGAAAAGCCTTTGGGTTTCCCCCTGACACTACTATGGACGAATGACCAGTGCATAACCAGTGCTGAAATCTGCTGACCACGTGTTGAATTCACCTGAACTGAGACAACTGAGACTCAAAGGACACAATATCAGAGTCCTTACCCTGACTATTTTTTTTTCCTCTTAAGAATTTCCATATGTTTTCAATACAAAATTCAGTATTTGGTGTCCAAATAATGCTGTAATTTGGATTTTTCTTTCTTTCCATAATTCTGTATGTTCAGTTCCATATATTTGTAGATAATTATGGATTGCTGCAGCCATCATATTCAGGATGAGAAGAAAAGCCACACCTGTCCTATAGGAATATTTATAGCCGCCATATTACTTATGGTTATGACTGCATTATGCCAGTTATTACAATATAAACATATTTATATGCCATTTACTACTCAAATGCTAATAAAACAAAAACAGAAAATTAAAGAATGATAAAACATCCTATTTTAATTTTTGTAATCTTTGATATAGGGTTTTTTTCGGTAAATACAGCAAATGCTTCTAATTATATTTTAACAAGCAGTTAAGAAGAGGTATGCCTCCTATTGGATCCTAAGCGACTAAAAATGACCTACTTTAATTTTATTCATTATCTCTAACTGTTATTAGAACCTGTATTTGACATATGTGAATATTATTTGATCTTTTCAAACCACATTCATTCTCATTAAGAAAGCCCCAAGACATTTTCTTTCAGAATATTTTTCAAATATTCTGAGATTTTGCTTGTTATGTGAAATGTGACAGCACTTTCAAGTTCTTTATTACAGTTTTTTTCTACGGCAAGAACCAATTATCCCTTCCCAGTACTAGTGTCTAGTTTTGAACTCAATATTTAAGCAATTAGTAGCTGTATCTGTAAATTAATACATCTATATTGCTAATGTAGTTTTAATCATACAAAATGAGTAAGAACAGCCTTTTCCAATGTTACAAAAGGTAAAGAAATGTTTAAGTTAAAATGAAATTAAACTAGGAGAGGACAAGCAATGGATATAATTTTTTATGGCACTTCAGCTTTCCTTTTTCTGAAGAAGACTGTTTAAAGGAACACTACCTTTTTTCCCAAGAGAGTTGCTTGTTTTACAGAAATCAAACTTATTTTCATACTTTTACATACAATAATTGCTGACTATATAGACAACTTCATGACAGACTCAAATCCATTGACGTATTTGAACTTTTAATAAGAAAAAAAACATTTTGAGTTAGGAATATGCTGAGTGCTATGCTGAAAATGTTTCAAGTCAGAAATTATATTTAGCTGTAATTAAGTATCAGGGCTATGAGTTATGAATACATGGTGTTTGATAGAGATTTTACTGTTTGTTATAAAGCTCCCTTTTTGGGAAGTGTCTGTGATATTTCACTAGATCAGAGAAATGAATCTTGATATATACAGATGCATCAGATTTCAAAATACATTTCATCAGTAATCTACACAAAATAGCTCTTCTGGCAAAGGAAAACTAATTTCTTCATTTTGTTTTCTTATCTTGCATGCAGAAAATGAGTAATAACAAAACTGCACTACACAGATTTGAGTTCATTATTACCTTCTTATGTTAATCACCAATTAATGTTTTCTTTCTCTCATGAATAAAATTTCTATAAATATTTTAGGTCCACTTGCTGATGTGCTGATGGATGGGTTTATCTGACCTGCAAATGGCTGTTGTTACATCCTATTCATATTGATAGTCTCAGAATGTCTATCCAGAAATACTGGAAAGGAAAACAGAAAAGTTGAGAATGAAGAGCAAAACTACTAAAATTGCATTGAGTCTGCTATTCAGTTGAAATTTTGGGTAATACTCACATCATTATATTTCTTTTCCTGATGTGGAGAGATTATTCTAATTCTACACTTACAGCCAAGTGAACAAGCTGGTGAGAAAAAAGTAGAGAGCTGGTGTAATATTTGACTATTGCAGCTAGAATTGCCTTATCTCTGCTAGATTGGTGGGAAAGATAAATGCAAGAAATTAGTTCAGGTAAAGCTTCTCCTTGGAGTTTGAAATACCTGAATGTGGGAACATTGAGAAAGGACAGGAGGTCTGAGTGCTCAGCAGACTGAATTTAGTCTGAAAGAAGCAAGGCATGGAGAGAACAGAGCAACATCTGTGCTTTGAATTTCTAACTTTCCTTGTCAGTTCAGAGATCTCACTGCCCAGCTCCTGCTGTCATTAAAACACAGATATTAGCAAGGTTTTATCTTAAACCCATTCAAACAATGGTTTTTAACACAAGAAAACAAGGCTTATTTTCTTAATCTTGTTCTTAGAAACAGTTGAACTCTTTTATCCTATTCAGCCTGAGGCAGATATTCAACTCAGAAAATTTTAGCCCAATATTTCTGGAGTCTGAAAAAGTTGCAAGCAGCAGAAGAGGCGTCTTATACTACAAAGCAATTGTTAAACAATTAAAGGCAGAGATGTTCCATTTAAGATGTTCCACTTAGGTCATTCGTGCATGGACAAAAATATAAACAGTTTGTAGCCTTCATTGCAAGGGGAACTGCATAAAACTGAACCAATGAGGTCAAGCCAAAATTAGCCTTGGATACTAGCACTTAACACAATCAAGAAATAGAGAAAATATGCTTAGATTCAAGTTATTCTACAGCTTTTAGGTGTTCATGACCATGAACCAAGGCATGTAAAGATTAACTTCTAATTTAAACTATCCCCAATGACAATTCAGAACTCAGTGCAGGCCACAGAGAAATGGGATAAATCCTTTGGTTAATCTATAACTAGCTCCATTCTATCATGAATTACATATGAGCTATAACTGATACAAGATGTGAACGTACTGCAGCATTGTTGCCTCCTGAACTCATTCTCATGCTAAATACTCTTATTTGCTTTTAGTTTTTTTCCACTCAAAGGATATTTTCACAGTCCTTGTTGATGACAAAGTAAGTTTGCTTGCACTGGTAAAATTCTGGATAACTGTAAGAATTTTAATATTTCTATATTCTATTACTTACTCCATCTCAGAGAGCGTAAAGATGTTTTCCAGGGTGTAGTGTGAAATCTATTACTTATATGATTAAAATGCAAAACTCTGTTGGAAACAGATGCAAAAGTGAAAAAGAAAAAGAATATTTTAAACGTTGTATACAAATGTTACTACACTAAAAAAAGGTACTACACGCAAAAGTTTTACAAAAATTCCAGTAGACTAGATTTTTTTTTTATTGGAAGCATTTTACTCTTCCTTTAAATGTAGAATTTTGCTATGGGAATTGTGATTTTTTCATCACTTATGTACAAAGTTAATAACTTTAGCTACACCAAGAAAGCACTTTCAAAGGCAAAAAGCCAATGGATTTTTTAAGGAGCTTAATCAAGGAGTTTAATCTCCACTGAAAATTCTTTTCTCAGCCTGGTAATTTTCACCCAGACCATATTTGTTCCATGTGGGCTTTCTAACCTTTACTGCTCTTTCAGAAAATGCCTCTATGATCAATAGAATTATGATTCTTCAGGTAGTTCTCTATTTGCTCCATGGAGAAGTGATGCCACCAGATAGGTGAGCTGATGTATTTCACACAGAATCAGTGGGGCTGGAAAAGACCTCTGGGATCACCTCTGAGTCCAATCTATGACCCAACACCACCATGTCAACCAGACCATATCCTGGAGCCCTAATGTTGCTTCTGTTTTATATCATGTACATAGTTACCACAGTGTAATTTGGCAGTAAGGAAGACATCAATCACTTTGACAAATCCTGGAAGAGGGAAAGCTTGCTTTTGTTTTTTTTTTGTTTTGTTTTGGTTTTTTTTTTGGGTTGGTTTTTTTTTTATGGCTACCATTACTGCCAGGATAGGATTCTACAATGTAGGTACAAATTAACTACATGGGGTTAGGAGGCTACCTGATTTTTTAACATCTCAGGTACCAGGCATCCTTTATGCCATTTTCTTCAGATCAGAACGTGAACTCTTCACCCAGAACTTCACACCTTGTTGGTTAGTCTTCCAGAAGATAAGCTCTGTTTCTATCAATTGCTAAGAAATAGCTGACTATTCACTGAGACTCAAGACAATATTCAACAGCTTGACAAAAGCATGACCTACCCTCCCAGAACTGCATGCAAAGCAGTGGAAGCAAAGGAGACAGAGGGGTGAAGAAGGTGCTGTGGTTGAGACTGTGACTAATACTGCAGGAAGGCTGAGCAAAGTGGCCACTGGAGCCATCTCTTGGTGCTACAGGACTTGGTCTCGGCCTGCGAGACCTCAACTGAAGTTGACTACAAAGTTCCAGTCTCCTTTAGCAGGTCTCCTTTCAGCAGAAAGGTGAGGTACCATTTTCTCAATGACTCTCTCTAGCTCCTAATGAAGAACGGCCTGCATGGGCGCAGAAGAGCCTGGAGTGCTAATCTGTGTTGAGAGGTTTGGGGCTGATATGAGTGGGTATGAAAATGAAATATATGTTTCTTAAGGAATGCAGCCTCTCTGAATAACACTGAGAGTTCTTTATCTCCTATTCAAATCATGATGATCATATTTTTTAAAATTACATCAACTTTTAAGCATCATTCATCTCTACCTTCTGTTAATTCGAATGTTCTCTAATGTTAGTCCAAATACATGTAAAACCGCAGTTTGCAGTTTGACAGGATATTATTGAACAGAATGTGAATTGGTTTAAAAGTAACCAGATTTGAAGCATCCATCAGTCAGTAGCAGTGCACTCATAGGTCACTGAAGCTGTCAATTTCAATCAACTCTGTAATTAAATACATCACCAATATAGATTTTGTGTAAGAATGTCACTTGTTCTTCAGATGTCTCCTACTAGGACACAAATCACACTTTAGTGTCTTTGAATGTGCCTTCTAAACACAGTTTTTTAAAACAACATAACATATCCATCCATCTCAATCCAATTTGCTGAATAGAAATTTGTTTAACTAATACATAGTCTAAACACTGAATTAAAAAACAATATGAGTGTTTCCTTTTCTGCTTAAATGAATGCTGCAATGCTACAGCAGATATTTTATTGCTCCTCTTAAAACTCTTCTGCTGATATTTGTTAAGTTGAATAAGAAGAAAAAGCAGTATGTCACAAAAAGAGAAAAATTATTCACATCATCTGTAATTAAAATTGCTTTGCTTCATGTTCAAAAATAGAAGAGCAGAATTTTCAGACATGAGGAAATAAATCATTAATTTTAATTTTTCTAGGGATAGAAATACCAGGCATTTTCAAATTAAAAAAAAAGGAAGAAAGAAAAACCCATTTAGTGCTTTTGAGTGTCAGATTCTTCTATTATACTTGCCACTAGATTGGAGAAGTCTGAAACAAAGCTGAATTACCAAATATATATTGCCTGCCATTTGATTTAATCTTCAAATAAGCTCCAGGAAGCAGGTCCCTGGACAGTTAATCTTTAGTTTTGTAGCCCATGCACATTTTCAATAAGGTTACCAGGGAATTAGGCCTGGTAGGGAGGGGAAAGGCATATTGTCTTATTCTAAAGACTACTGTCGAGATCCTGCTAGCAAATTAGAACTCCCTTAATATAAAAGACTTTATTAGCCAGGTCCCTGCTGCAGTGAAACAGTAGGCACCCAGGAGGGAAATGTTCTTCATGCTTTCTCCCTGGAATCAGATACTTGTCCACTTTGAAATATATAAACTCTAAATATTATAGGTATAAGGCACTTCAAGGTGCCATTCTGCAGCCTAGACAGTGCTAAGGAGGCTACCACTGAGGATTCTCAGGGGAATGCTGATGGATTGGGGGGTCAGAGATTTACCACATGCAATAGTGAGGTTATGGAGGGCTGGTTTGTTTCCCTCTTTAAGGAGCAGTACACAGGTTTGTGGGAAACTGGGTCCCTTAACGACTGCACCTTGAGCCAAGAGGAAGCTCTAGAAAAAGTGAAATACATAAATAAACCCAGGGCTTTATTTCCTGTGTTATGCAGTCCCCAGGGTATGAATGAAAACCTGCAGCACTGAAACACTTTAGAACTCTTTAGAATATTTAGGTCTACATTCCCAACTCAAAAGCATATGATACAGGCAAATTTTAAAATAAAGACACTTTAAAAAGCTGTGCAGCACAAGACATCACAGTAAAATTCCAGTTAGAATATCCCAGTGCACATGTCCTGTAAAGGAAATGTATATGTCCATATTCTTCTGTCCACTTTTCATCTCTGGGTAATCTCATGTGCAAACAAACAGAACAGTGGAAAAATAAAGAAAGGGAGAGGAATTGGAATGAATATACTTTGAACAATGGTAGTTTCAGGAAAATCTAGAGAAAGGCTGATAAGACAATTTTTTAATAACACTTGGAGGCATATAGAATATACTAGACAGAACTGCATCAGAGTGGAAGTTCAATAGCTAATTTGCAAGAGTAATTGTGGCATTGGTTCTTCAAACAACTGAAAAAACCTTTCTATCAAATTAAGGTTCAGGTAAACATGTGTCTCATTTAAAAGTTGCAGTAGCTTATAGTTTATTTGCATTTTCTACATTGTCAAGGTAAAGAAACAAACAAACAAAAAAAATAAAAAGACTTTGAACTCAGGGAAAATTCGGGGAAATACAATCAATAGAACTTAATGGGTGAAAGAAAACTTCATCTAGCTCATAAATCAACATTTTTTTTTTCACTAAATATTCTCAGCATTGCACCATTGGCAGTGCTAAGGCTGTGGTTTCTGTCTGCAGTTTCCTTTTACCTGTGAACTTGATGATTAATACTTTTTACAATCCCATCAAAAATACCATCATGCTTTTCACAGAGCAATGAAATTGTTCATCACAATTTCAGATGACTTCTCTCTTACATTGAGGACAGCTAGGACAATGTCTCCTCATCCTCACTGCCCTCTTACCTGCCTTTGAGGCAGTGTACCACACTGTTTTTGAAACTATTCTCTTTTGCCCTCAGTGACTCTCTTCTTTTGCACTTCTCTTCCTAGTTTTCTAATCATTCCTACAGTGTACTCCTTGGTAAACCCTCCTTATCCTCCTCCAATGTCCTACTGGGGGCCTTTNAATGCTTTTACTGCAAAATCCCTAGGGCAGGAACCATTTTTGTGTTTGTACAGAGACAAGCAAAGTGAAATACCAGATTCTGACTCCATCATGCAGGGACTATGGTGCCAGGAAATGTTGATAACAAGCATCTCTACCACAAAGAATTTGTGCTTCCTGTGAAAAGACGTGTGGAACTGGAAGAACAAACAACCTTGACTCTGGGAATGTGCCAGTGCCTCTGAAATGCACTTTTCCTTAAAAAAGACACGTGGCTTCAAGATCTGACACTTGGTAGAAAGGGCCATTGCAAGAAAAAGGCAATATTAAAATACTAAGAACTGAGTTCCTTCCTCCAAGGAGTAGATTATCATGGTCCATGTGGACATATTACCCAAGCCCACCTCCACTTGGCCCCAAAGAATTAATTTTCTTCTATTCTCAGACATGTTAAAGTATATTATTTTGCCTCAGTGCCCCAGAGCAAAATGTGCAGGATTCAGACCATAGTAAATATATTACTGGGGAGAGGAATTTAAAAATCTATGTGACTAAATCATGAGAACATAATCACTCTACAACACAACCAGAGAAATTTAAATAGTGTTTCAGGCACATTAACCTCAAATAGCTGATCTGAGCAATTTTTTTTTTTTTTGGCCATCAGTAACAGGTGATAACTCAATTGCAATTTTTTGTGAATTACATTACACAGTTCAACATATTTGAAGGAATATTTCCATCAAAATTATAGCTCAACATCTAAATATGGGGTAAAAAAAGGTAAGAGAAGACAAAACATGCAAAATTTTCATCGTAATTTGTTTATTTTTAGGAACTAGTTAGATTTTACAGGGATTGATTAAGGGTCACTGGTAGATGAGGGGCATTTACAGTACAGCAGGCCTGTAACTTGTGGGGCTATGTTTAACAACCAGTGTAGGATCTATATGGGAAAAGAAGGGAATAATGCAAGAAACCTTGCTCTACACAAAGCCTGCCACTGCTGTCAGTGAAAGAAGCCCTGCTGCACTTTTAATTTGAATTCTACACATAATTATTTCTATGATGTCATACAAGTAACATAGCAATGGTACCATGGGAGCACCTTCATGGACACTTGCAATTCTTAAGGATGATAAAGACACAGAAACAAATTTTACCATGATGTATACAAGGGGTGGGATAGTCCTCGAATGGGTGGCTAAATAAAAGAAAATAAATTTTGAGAAAAGTAGAATTGGGAGATTCTTTAAAGTTTGGTTTGAAGCTTGGAATTTTCATTTTGGAGCATATATCATGTTTTTTTAGATCTGTTTTGGTTCTGAATCAATAACAACATACTGGTGAGCCAGCTACTGATGATTCTCACACAATCACTAACTTTTTGCAAGGGTGTCCAGGTACTTTTATTTCAGGAAGCACCAAAAATCAGAGATTTCTGAAGGCAAAGTTTCAACATCAGCTGGATGAGAGAGACCCTGTATGTTCCAACTCTGATTCACATTCCTCTTCATATCATGTCTTCTATGAAGTCAGAACAAGAGGTCTGATTTATTTTATTCTACTTAAGTAAAAATTTATGAGGGAAATTAATTTTGTGTTAGGGTTATGTTCTACTTCTATAAAACTAAAATCCTTTAGTCTAATCTTGACTTTTTAAATCATAGATGATGGTTAACAATCCAATGTCTAATATATCTTGACACAAGACATTGCTTCAAATCCAAAAGTTTCAGTGGTCCATTCTGAAACTAAAACACTTTTTTTTCCCACAATATCTCTTCAAATTTTCTATATTCCCACAGAACACTTCAATGTTGACAACACAAAATTTTTCATCAGACCTGCTCCATGATAAAGGATTATTTTATATTCCCCCACTAAGAAAGGGGGAGTTTACACCTTGGAGAACACATGCAACTTTATTGCAAAAAGCCTTCTTAACGAAATGTTCTAGATAATTTATCCCTAGCAAGGTAGCAAATTTTCCTTGAGAATGTCATCTTGAGCATTACAATGCTTAGCCATTCTCTTCCAATATTACACTGTGATAAATAAAATGGGCAATGAAACTTCCTATGACTCTCAAAGGTGAAATTCAGCCTTAGATTGGCAACCACGATTCACACCCATGGTTCTTAGATCTGGTTAACTGACCAGCCAAACAAGAAAGTGCAGGAGTGTCAAGCCTCCATAATAAGGATGACTTGAGCAGATATGGTGTAGGGAGACCATACACTACAGATATTTAATGCATGACTCCAGCACAATAAACAGTATTCACTTTTCACTAAGGTGGTCATGGCTTTGAATAAAATCTTCAGGGTAAAAAAGTAGATCAGGAATTCCCCCTAAAAAATTCTGATCTGACAGTGCCGGCAAATGGCTTACAGAATATATCATAGAAGCAGTATCTATTTTCCTCTCTCTCCCTACCAGATATTTCAAGAGCCAAGGATGCCAAATGACACAAAAGATACTTTGTGTTCTTGATCCCAGTGGTGATGTCTCCTCTGTGAATATATCCTTTCAGGAAATTTTGACTTCCCTGATACATTCTATGATTCTGAAAGTGGAGTATTTTACTCTAGTAATACCCAAATGTAAATGATTCAGGACAAATGTGAAGTTTGTGTAAAGAAAAAAAAAATTGTCTTGCAAATTGCCTTGTCTCCAAGAAAGGAGGAGAGAGACTATTTACAAGGGCATGAAGTAATGGGTCTAGGGGGAATGGCTTCAAAATGAAAGAGGGCAGGTTTAGACCAGATACTAGAAAAAAAATTCTTTACTATGAGAGTTGTGAGGCTGGAAAAAGTTGCCTGGAGAAGTTGTGGATGCCCCATTCCTGGAAGTGCTTAAAGCCAGGTTGTATGGAACTCTGAGCAACCCAAGGTGGTGGAAGGGGGGTTGGAACTGGGTGATCTTTAAGGTCTCTTCCAACCCAACCATTCTATAATTCTATGATTCTATGAAATGCAACTTAACAAGTCAGAGTTAACCTGCTGAAGACAAGTGCTACTACCTTTCTGTTCATCCATTCAGAGCAGCCACAAAAGGAAGCCACTGAGCTGCACAGCTTATCATGCCTTTCACCAAAACACAGAGAGAGGAAGAGAAGCAGAAAAAAGGGTGGTGAACAGGGAAGGTTTAGAAAGAGAATGTGAACAGTTCCNCAGGAAATGTTGATAACAAGCATCTCTACCACAAAGAATTTGTGCTTCCTGTGAAAAGACGTGTGGAACTGGAAGAACAAACAACCTTGACTCTGGGAATGTGCCAGTGCCTCTGAAATGCACTTTTCCTTAAAAAAGACACGTGGCTTCAAGATCTGACACTTGGTAGAAAGGGCCATTGCAAGAAAAAGGCAATATTAAAATACTAAGAACTGAGTTCCTTCCTCCAAGGAGTAGATTATCATGGTCCATGTGGACATATTACCCAAGCCCACCTCCACTTGGCCCCAAAGAATTAATTTTCTTCTATTCTCAGACATGTTAAAGTATATTATTTTGCCTCAGTGCCCCAGAGCAAAATGTGCAGGATTCAGACCATAGTAAATATATTACTGGGGAGAGGAATTTAAAAATCTATGTGACTAAATCATGAGAACATAATCACTCTACAACACAACCAGAGAAATTTAAATAGTGTTTCAGGCACATTAACCTCAAATAGCTGATCTGAGCAATTTTTTTTTTTTTTGGCCATCAGTAACAGGTGATAACTCAATTGCAATTTTTTGTGAATTACATTACACAGTTCAACATATTTGAAGGAATATTTCCATCAAAATTATAGCTCAACATCTAAATATGGGGTAAAAAAAGGTAAGAGAAGACAAAACATGCAAAATTTTCATCGTAATTTGTTTATTTTTAGGAACTAGTTAGATTTTACAGGGATTGATTAAGGGTCACTGGTAGATGAGGGGCATTTACAGTACAGCAGGCCTGTAACTTGTGGGGCTATGTTTAACAACCAGTGTAGGATCTATATGGGAAAAGAAGGGAATAATGCAAGAAACCTTGCTCTACACAAAGCCTGCCACTGCTGTCAGTGAAAGAAGCCCTGCTGCACTTTTAATTTGAATTCTACACATAATTATTTCTATGATGTCATACAAGTAACATAGCAATGGTACCATGGGAGCACCTTCATGGACACTTGCAATTCTTAAGGATGATAAAGACACAGAAACAAATTTTACCATGATGTATACAAGGGGTGGGATAGTCCTCGAATGGGTGGCTAAATAAAAGAAAATAAATTTTGAGAAAAGTAGAATTGGGAGATTCTTTAAAGTTTGGTTTGAAGCTTGGAATTTTCATTTTGGAGCATATATCATGTTTTTTTAGATCTGTTTTGGTTCTGAATCAATAACAACATACTGGTGAGCCAGCTACTGATGATTCTCACACAATCACTAACTTTTTGCAAGGGTGTCCAGGTACTTTTATTTCAGGAAGCACCAAAAATCAGAGATTTCTGAAGGCAAAGTTTCAACATCAGCTGGATGAGAGAGACCCTGTATGTTCCAACTCTGATTCACATTCCTCTTCATATCATGTCTTCTATGAAGTCAGAACAAGAGGTCTGATTTATTTTATTCTACTTAAGTAAAAATTTATGAGGGAAATTAATTTTGTGTTAGGGTTATGTTCTACTTCTATAAAACTAAAATCCTTTAGTCTAATCTTGACTTTTTAAATCATAGATGATGGTTAACAATCCAATGTCTAATATATCTTGACACAAGACATTGCTTCAAATCCAAAAGTTTCAGTGGTCCATTCTGAAACTAAAACACTTTTTTTTCCCACAATATCTCTTCAAATTTTCTATATTCCCACAGAACACTTCAATGTTGACAACACAAAATTTTTCATCAGACCTGCTCCATGATAAAGGATTATTTTATATTCCCCCACTAAGAAAGGGGGAGTTTACACCTTGGAGAACACGTGCAACTTTATTGCAAAAAGCCTTCTTAACGAAATGTTCTAGATAATTTATCCCTAGCAAGGTAGCAAATTTTCCTTGAGAATGTCATCTTGAGCATTACAATGCTTAGCCATTCTCTTCCAATATTACACTGTGATAAATAAAATGGGCAATGAAACTTCCTATGACTCTCAAAGGTGAAATTCAGCCTTAGATTGGCAACCACGATTCACACCCATGGTTCTTAGATCTGGTTAACTGACCAGCCAAACAAGAAAGTGCAGGAGTGTCAAGCCTCCATAATAAGGATGACTTGAGCAGATATGGTGTAGGGAGACCATACACTACAGATATTTAATGCATGACTCCAGCACAATAAACAGTATTCACTTTTCACTAAGATGGTCATGGCTTTGAATAAAATCTTCAGGGTAAAAAAGTAGATCAGGAATTCCCCCTAAAAAATTCTGATCTGACAGTGCCGGCAAATGGCTTACAGAATATATCATAGAAGCAGTATCTATTTTCCTCTCTCTCCCTACCAGATATTTCAAGAGCCAAGGATGCCAAATGACACAAAAGATACTTTGTGTTCTTGATCCCAGTGGTGATGTCTCCTCTGTGAATATATCCTTTCAGGAAATTTTGACTTCCCTGATACATTCTATGATTCTGAAAGTGGAGTATTTTACTCTAGTAATACCCAAATGTAAATGATTCAGGACAAATGTGAAGTTTGTGTAAAGAAAAAAAAAATTGTCTTGCAAATTGCCTTGTCTCCAAGAAAGGAGGAGAGAGACTATTTACAAGGGCATGAAGTAATGGGTCTAGGGGGAATGGCTTCAAAATGAAAGAGGGCAGGTTTAGACCAGATACTAGAAAAAAAATTCTTTACTATGAGAGTTGTGAGGCTGGAAAAAGTTGCCTGGAGAAGTTGTGGATGCCCCATTCCTGGAAGTGCTTAAAGCCAGGTTGTATGGAACTCTGAGCAACCCAAGGTGGTGGAAGGGGGGTTGGAACTGGGTGATCTTTAAGGTCTCTTCCAACCCAACCATTCTATAATTCTATGATTCTATGAAATGCAACTTAACAAGTCAGAGTTAACCTGCTGAAGACAAGTGCTACTACCTTTCTGTTCATCCATTCAGAGCAGCCACAAAAGGAAGCCACTGAGCTGCACAGCTTATCATGCCTTTCACCAAAACACAGAGAGAGGAAGAGAAGCAGAAAAAAGGGTGGTGAACAGGGAAGGTTTAGAAAGAGAATGTGAACAGTTCCTCACAAAGCCATGCCTGGGATGTGCTCATCTTCCTGCAGATCCTCTGCCAAAAAGCAGCACTGGAAGACAGGACATGCTGATGAGTAGAGCTGGCATGGATCAGGTTCCTAGCAGGTCTCCTGAGGGCCTGGAGTTCTACTGGTACTTGACTTTCCCAAAAGGAAAACCTGCCTCCCTTAAATAATAGGACAGAAGAAAAGTGAGGTAAAGTCCAAGATCTTAAAAAAAAAGAGTTCAACCCCAAAATCTTCTATGGAAAAATAAAAGAAATATTTAGGAAGGGATCTGTTGCAAAGTTCCATTTTTAAATATTTATTGGCCATATTAAGAAAAAAAAATTAAGAATTAAAAAGCAGTCAAAGTATGACATATCATGACATTGTCAAAACACCCAATTTGACTTAGGCATTAAAATCCCATTAGAACAGAAACTCAGAACTGGACTCAGCTAGACTCTTTCAAAGAAATCTTTGCTTCGTTTTTGCATGAGGATGAAGGAGAAGCTTATGAGAAGCAAGACTAATGTGAAATAAACATTTTTTTAATTTTTATTTATGACTTTTTTAGTCACAGTAGGAATCAGAGGACTGCAACATTCAAAAAATTATTTCTTTGCTCAAAATGGATATATTCCTTATTCCTTGGGGTCTCATTTTAACTTCTCAGCCAAGGCTACTTATAAAAATGCTGTAGGTTTCATTAATAAAACTACAAAAAAAAAAAAAAAGGTGATAGGTTTCTTTAAGCACTCAGGACTTGCTATGGAGATAGATACTGTCATGTTCAAGCAGCCAAGCACCATTTGTATGGTTCTGTTCTGGATTATCACGTGATCTGGAACAGAAGCCTTTATTTACCTTCTGAAGACAGTGGTCCTACCAGAATCAAAAAGTGGGAACTTCATCCAGGAGTGGGACTTAAACCCATGCTGGTTTTGTGCATGGTTCAAGCTGACTTGAAGCCACTTACTGACTGTATTCAGTCTCTCAGCAAAGCTTATTAGTTTGGCTGCATGCTATACTCATATGTCTACACACGTCTTGGCTTATGTGCAGCCTCCTCAGAGCATGGGGATCCAAACCTCACACCTGACTGAAAAATGTTAGGTACACATATATTGTATTAAGTATAACAGAAATATATGTATTTATATATTTGGTACAGGACAAGAAATACACTTAAAAAAACCATTAAAGATGATTTTGCTTATAATTTGAAGCATATACAGTTTACAGATTATTAGATTAATGACAGTTTGGCCTTGAAAACACCTCTATCTGCTGAAAGAGCAACACTCCATCACCTGTTTTGATTCATTAATGTATCATTTAACTTGATATGACACATGTTCAGCAGTTATAATTACATTATGGCCTCCCTATTACATCAGCTCTACTCCAAGTTTCTGTCATCACTAGTCCAATTTTCAACACAGAGCAATCCAGTGCACTCTTTCTTTATTAGTGTCATCTTTAATGTAGCACAGAGTCTGAACCATTACTTGGCACTGAGAGTTTAACAGCAATTAACCCCTGCTCTATCCCCAGGGAGAAGTACATCAGCAACTTGCCAAAACACTGTAAACAAGCTGGCCAAGATCAATGCAAAACCATGCTGGCTGCAGAGCAGCTACTGTATTAATTTAGGATTGATATAGAAAAAGAGAAAATAGTCTGCATGAGATTGGCCTAAAAGGATGGCCCACACAGGTTACACAATTTTCTGTAAGCTGAAAAGGGAAAATTCTAAATCCCTAGTCAGCTGCCTCATAAACATACATTCTTTTCTGTCTTGGATTTTGTACTAAGCTGATCACCATAGGACTGGCAATGATTGCAGAGAATCAATATTTATTACCAGATAATGTGTTAAAAAGAGAAAACAATTACTTTTTTTTAGATGATGAATTAATACATTTCAAACTTTATCAGTAAAGAAAGGAAAAAAGGTGAAACTGCCAAAATGCCAGTATCTCTCTGTTTCTGGTTATTGAACACGACAATACACACCAAAGCCTAAACCAAAGCTGAAGGTTCTTCCCCCATAGCATCAAAACAAAGCAAACCAAGAACTGCAGAACTCCCTGGAGGTCCCTCACATCAGCAACCCACTTATAGTGCAGAAGACCTAGAATATAAATTATTTGAAGAAAGAATAAAAGAAGTCTTACATCTGAAATTTTCCAAGCACTGGCTATTTGTCCATAAACTCATAAGTGGGAAGTTTTAAAATGGGTACTGTTGACCTAATTAGAGAGACAGATGTAGAGGATTTACATGTAAAATACCTTATATTGATCTATTAAATTTTAGGAACACCAAAGTGTGCCAGTTTAATACTGCTTTGGCATTGAACTGTTAAATGCTTATAACATAATATCTTTCTTTTTAGACTTTGCAGATTTGAACTGAAAATTTGAAATACATAAACCTAAAATATGTTCCTAAATCTACTTAGATATTTACTCAAACCTACTGGGAACTGCCGTTGCTTTCACTTTTGAAAAATCAGGCTGCAATTTAACTCTTCAGTTCTGAACTTCCTAAAGAGTCACTCTTAAGAGTTGCTTAACAATTTTAGTATATGATAATTTTAAAACTCATATACACTCTTACCTCCCAAGTATCCATTTTGGTTTGTGTTCTGCTAAATTCCAAGTAGAAGTGCAGCTACCACTTTTATTAAGGATGATACAAAAAAATAGTTAAAAAGGGGAAGAAAATACAGTACTCTTAGGTAAGAGGTGGGAATTTGAGTGGAAAACGTGGACTGGAATTCACTCTGCACATGCTGATCCAGATAAAAAAATTCAAAATTTTCAGGTCTAAAGAGTGAGATTTTTTCAGTTCATTTGCAAAAAGGAGAACATTTGAAATTTAGACTCTAAAACCAAATTCAGTTTGTGTCTGACTGCTAACCAAGATAGATGCAGCTCTGTGCAAAAAATTCTCAACTGTTATAAAGTAATTGCAGTATTTGCTTTTTGAGTTAAATTGGAAAATTGTGATGATAAGAGGAAGATTGACTAGAAAAGAGTAGAAATAAAATTAAAATTATGAAAAACAAACAAACAAACAAACAAACAAAAAAACAGAGGTAGTTTATAATGCAGAAGGGTTCCTCCATGTTAAAAGGCTTTGACACAGTTTCTTGTCTTAATTATTGCAAATAAAATCAAGAAAGACTTGAAAGATCATGAAGAAGAAAAGATGATTAGGAATAATATGAGGAAAGTAAATTAAATACCAATATTACGTTACATTAGGAATGGAAAATTAGGTGCAGATCCAGATGTATACAGTGATTCCTTGTGCCTGCCATTTTTCACCTGTAGACCACAGAGTTACATTATGCTCTTTATTGTTTTCCTTACCTCTTCCTTGGCAACAAAAGTGTTTTCATCACAGTATCACTATTCTGTAAAAAAATGCTTGGCTGGTAGTTTTTCTCCCAGGGGTACTTTGTTTTACTCTGATGTAAACACAGGTGAATTTCATGCTGAACTGGCACTAGGAGGGTAAAGAAGAGCACATCTCTTCTGCAGCAAATATTCCTAGAACCTTACATCCACTTCAAATTTCACAGCAAGAGCTTTACCAGCACCAGTCTAAAAAGGAAACAAAATATCTTCATACCAGCAGGGACATTTTTTTTTTCTGGAAATATGAGGGTACTCTGTTTTGGCCTCTTTGAAAGATGTTGTAGTACAAAACACATTATATCCCCCATGTTATTTTCATACCCAAAATAGGTTTAATATAATGAAGGCAAAATCAAACTGTTAAGTCCTAGTTTAAAGAAAAAAACCCCAGAAATTTATTGGCAATAAATTAAAGCTCTGCCTATCTCCTTTATTCGACTATCTCCAAGTCAAGAGTCACAGATGTTAAGAGCTGTTACAATGCCAAGTTAATTTCCTGAAAATGAGCGCCTGAGGTTGGATGAAAAAGAATCTTACCAGAGTTCAACATGACTGATAAAAAAGTAAAACAGAGGTTAGAGGAGATAAAGGTAAAGGTGCTAATAGTGGAAAGAAGGAAAATTGGTTTGCTTTTTTTTCTCAATAATATCTCAGCTGATCATAAACACCATAGCACAGATACTCCTGATAAATTATTCCCTGGCATGCTTGCACTTTTTTCCTGTGCTTTCTGCAAGGATGATGCTTCCATAAGACATCACAGAACTCCCACTGCACCACAGTTCTTGCTTCCAGAAGGGATCTGGCTGTTTTATATACCAATAATCCATCAGCCCCACAAGCTGGGATGGGAATGAATGAGGACAACAGAGAATCCCTAAGGATACCACCACAACAAAGCAAACAATAATATTGAACCGGCTTATTACGGTTTCTGAACAGTTAAACAAACTGAGATTTCTTTTTTTTTCTGGTCCAACAAGCCCAAAAATAAATACTTTGGGCTTGGATTTCCTGATATAAACTCAAAAAAAAACTATCTGCAGAAGTAAGGGCTTTTTTTCTACAAAAAACGTTTCTTTGAAGAGAGATTTTTTCATGAAAGACAATTTCCAACCACTTCTATCACTGGTCTTCAAATTTCCTGCAGGTATTTCCAGATATAAGGAGTACTCCAAAACCACACATCAGGGCTGGAGGCAGGACAAAGCCAGGGTTGTCAAGCAGCCAATACCAAGACCCAAAACCAACACAGAACCACCTGGTGTGACCTCTTGTACCTAATCAACCCAGACACCCCTAAAGTGGGACTAATTTCTGCTTGGCTGGAGGCTGTAATGCACAACCACATGCAGACTTGACTCCAGCATTCTGGTCCATTTTTTTCCTTGCTATTCTAATTCCCAAGATGAAGGGATTGTTTATTTATCTAATATGAATACGTGTGGATTTATCTACCTGCCCTGGTGTTGTACTGATAGTTTCTCTTGTTTCAGTTATCACTTATATCAGTATCTCTTCAAGAAGGAGTTTACACACTGTATTCAAATAATCTTTAATCTGCTTAAGAGCTAGTATATCATTTTTAACATGCTGCTGCAAGGCAGTACTTCCAGTCCTTGCATAGATACAGAAGCTCTTCTTCATACTCTTTCCAACTGTTTAACATCCAAGTAAGACATAGGACATGATTCTCTGGGACTTGTTTAGTCACTCACAACTCTGAAAAAGGACTATAAAAGAGAATCAGTAATGTGTTAAGCTAGCCAGATAGCAGTGTAAGTGCCAAGGGCTGAAAAGCTCGGCGTAGTACTCCAGACATCAGCAAAAAATTTCATTTTCCCTCCTTTCTCCTCCAAAGATAGAGGATGTTCAGGTCACATTTCAGACCCTTAGTTTTGCCATCATGCACCTTGAAGTTTAGTACTTTCGCTTTGACTTTCATCAAATGTTAGAGTCAGCAGATATGTCTTCTCACAGTCAAAGTCAAATTGCAGTTTTGAAGAAATTCCTGAAGAAAAACCATGCAGTTCTGCTCAGCTTTATCCTTAAATCTCTCCTCCTTGCAATTCTTCCTTCCTCATTACATTTGAGTCTTGAGTCACTGAGCAATTGTTTCAGATACAGAATCTAAAGCATTTCTCATCTTTTCTTCACTCTGATTGGTGTCATCTGCAATAAAATAAAGTATATTTCCAAGAAATTACACCGTGAGCTAAAAACAAAAGTTAAAGAGCATGTACACGTTTTCTGATCTTCCTAACACAGTCATTCTCAGGCTGAACCAAGGAAAAACAATTGGCACAACTTAGAAAGGACTCTAATAATGGCCAGTAGCAGTATATATCTGGAACCTTTCACCTTCAGAATGGATTTGGTCCAGATTGAGAGCAATTTAAAAGAAATATTGACTTCTAGATGCTTAGTGACCTGTGTAAAAATGAATTAATAATCCCAGCTGTTTCCTATAGGACATCACTAAAAGTGTCAGTGCTGTTGCCAGACCAAACGGCCCCTCCATTGAAAGGTGTAAAAGATTTTTCACTTCATTTATCAATACAGCACACATAAATAGGTCACAGACTAGCCAAAGTAATTGAAATCCTTCCAAGTCCCTGGCAGATTTTGCTATATCCTGCAATCCATCACTTAGCCTACATGTGTAGGGACAAGTGGCCCGTCTGTTCATATGTGGGATATTGAGTTGGATGGCAAGTGACCAACTTCTCCAGGCTACTGACAGTGCAAGATTACTGGAGAGTCACAAACTAAGAGTGCTGGGACTCTCTGGAATGAATGGACATGTACAGCACAAAGAAAAAAGTGAAGAATAGACAAAACATTGACTTTGTTTCGTACAAGACCACTGGACAGTGCAGCAAAACTCATAATTTGCTGCTGGCAAAGGCCAGTAACCAATTGCTATTCAGTAGAACACAGACTATAAAGGGAGGGAAATGATATATTTCCTGAAGGTAGCTCTTGGAGGTGTCAGGGGTAGGTTGGAGAAAGAAAAGAACATCAGTGCTTGCACAGATCTACGTGAAAATTCAGGTTTTACTGAAAGCTCATCAGTTATAAAAAGAATGTTTTAGCATGTACAGTTTTCTGAAGCTATTAGCAGATGGTTAAAAATACATTATGATCCAAAATTTTAAAAGTCCAATGAAAAATGAGTAACAGTTCAAATCAACTTCTGTATTTTTTAATTAGCTAAATGATTTTAAAAAGTTTTCACCAAGAAAAGGGTTTTACATGTCTTGTTCTCTCTTCTTTTATTTTTTAACAATTAACTTGGGGTCATGGGGAGTTTGTCCTTTTCAACTGAGGTTAAAATGAGAAGCTGGAATGGAGTGAGAGAAGAGCTTATATACCACTTGCTTTGCTTTGGTCTTAACTCCTGAATAGCACAAGGAATAGCACAAGAAATAGCATTTGTCAGCTACACCTACAAGATCGTCAAAGCAAGAACAGAAATAAGGATTTCTAGGCTTCCAACTAGCTTTTAGCATGTTTCCAATGTGACTGTGGGGGCATGGCTTTTTTCCATGTGCAAAATGAAGGGGGAAGCTACTCAAATACTAGGCAAGAATAAATTAATTTTTATTGGCAAAACTGTTTTTAAGCCCCAAATGAAGGACACTACTGACTATACACATATTTAACCAATATGTTATGTATTGTATTGCAATCATTATCAATATCTAGCAATTAACAAAGTATTTCAAAGTATCTCCAATTCCATGATATTAGGCTGCACAAAAAGAGAAAACACAGTACTTTATATTATGGCTCAAATGATACCATGGCATTGTGAACATCCACTGGCACCTTGAAAGAAGAGGATGGAACTCAAGCCTTTTTCCACTCTGGGTAGGGTCTTAATCATGAATAAAGATAATGTGGGTCAGAACACCTCTTATAACTTCAGGCATCTTCAGACAGCAGATAGAAAAACCTCTGTCTGACTGCTGTTAAAAGCTCCTGTAAACATATGAGGAAGACTAAAAGACACTTCCAGGCTTCATTCTTCTTAACCCAAAAGAAATGCCTCAATTAGGCAGATTAGTCACCAAGCCTAGATGAAGGTATCTACACTGAAGCCAACTGAAGTTTGGTGAAATGAATCCTGCAATAAAAATCTGGGAAACTGGGAAGAAGACCATTTTCAAGAGGATGATTCTTGTGTTGTTTTGACACTGAGCTGAGTACCTCTAAAAGCCTATGGATATCAACCCCTCCCTCAGGATCTTAATTCCAGGCTGAGACTTTGACATCTAAGGAAGTGAATCAAAATAATGAGGCCCCCACTTCCAACATGCATATGATGAGTAAGTAAGTGAAATCACAATAATTAGAAACCCAAATGCAGGCAAAAAGTTGCACATAGCCTGTGCATCTCTCTTTTTATTTTTTTCCCTCAGGCACTAAATTATCTTGGCCAAACCCTCCTCTCTACAAGTTCAGAGATACTTTAATTTTGAACTTCAAATGGAGAGCAAATAAAACACCAAACAAACTTAGGATGTTGCACAATTGTCAGTGGGGCCCATTTTAATATTTAATGACCTGGACACCTGTGACTATTGCTAAAAATAAAAAGAAGTAAAGGTAAAGGAATTATTGACATAATATAACACATGATAGTCTGTTAATAAAAATGCATACTTCTAATTGAATGCTGGCACCTAGCCACCAACTAAGCATAACTTCAAAAGCAACAGCTGGGAAAGCATCTTTTAGATTTTAATTACAGTAGCTCATAAGCCACTTATCTTTTCAACTTCTTTCTTCAGAAAGCATTTCTGTTTCATAGGAGTGAGTTCAAAGGTATTTACAACATGTAGAGTAAGAGAACTAGCTCTGACATAATCAAACTTTGCTTGTAAATTTGAATTCTGGACTAAGACAACTATTCTCAGCTTTGAAGTGTGAGTCCCATTTGAGCCCAAAAGAACACAGACTTTGGGCTTGTTGTTCAGGTTTTTTGTTTCTTTTTTTATCTATAGATGCAGGATAAGAATTTTTCTCATATTTGTTCTATTATTTGTATTTCAGCATTATCTCAGGGCTGCCATTGAAGCAGAATTTGCATTATGCAAGTATTTTACTGTCAAATATATAGTGAGCACACATAATCGCAGATGATTCAGAAAAGAAGGGGAGAAAGAACAATTGAAGAGTTTGGGAAGTGGACATGGAGACAGACCTGAGTCCTGAAAAGTGATAAATTCCGTAGCTGCATCCAGAAAACTGTTTTCCTTGTGTTTAGGAAAAAAAAAAAAAAACAAACAAAACTACGCAAGAATATATATTATTAAAACTCTAAATGAGTTAAACTTATTTGCTAGACTGGTTACATGCCTTGGTATTTTTGGAGAGCAGGCCCAGAGAAAGTTGTGACTTATTTGATGGAATATCTGAAGTTCTATAATCTGTGATGCTACTCCAGATTTTCTCCACCACTAGAGAGACACAGAGGAAGTGAAACAGAAAGAAACAGCCACAAAATGACTCTTCCTAAACTAAAAGAGGTTTCTACAGACCATGTCTGTTGCCTGACTCAAGAAATCCAGACAATTTCTTTAGATTAAGCACCAACATTTTAGCCAGCTAAAATTAAACTAACTCAGTCCTGCCTCCGATCTCTTTGTGTCTGTGTTAAAACCCTCTGCCCAAACCCAGGAAATTACCTGTCCATTCGTGATTTGAAACAAGAACTTCACCCCCAAGACTCTCATCCCTCTCCTCCTCTGATATGCAAAGACATTTATGCAAGCTGAAGTGTTTTTGTTATTAGAAAGTATACTAACCAGGATAATGTTTATTTTTTCACTTATACAGTTAATAGAAAGAAGATGTGACTAAGGAGCGTTATAAAAATCAAAGTCATCTGCCTTAAAAACACACACACAGACATCCATAAATTGAAACAATATTAGCAGATAATCACCAGGAAAAGGTTACTGGAGTGAGTTAATAGCCACTTTTGACATAATCAGGAAAACCTTTAAAGAAGAGTTTCTAGAATGTTGCAGACCCTGTGAAGACATATAGTACAAGCAATAAGCCAAAAAAAAGTCTATTTCCTTAAAGATAGATTCATTTATGAAATTGAATAAATAAATTGGCAAGTGTCGTGGAAGGGGACTAAACCTGAAATGCACCAGAGGTCTTTTCCCATCCCACAGAAATAATTTACATCAGAACTTCACAAGTTCTTAAACTTGCTGAAGGATTTTTTTAACTGCAATTCTATTAACTGTTAGTTAAGAGCTACATCTAAACCAGCTGGTCTAAAAGACTAACTTTGCCTACCATTTCTGAAAAATCAGGATTTCCTTTTTCCTTTTTTTTTTTTTTTTTTTTTTTGGCTTTTCAAGACACCGTTCATACAGAGATAAGAGTATGTCTTTGTAGGAAGATAAACAGGATGCAGGAAGACTTGGAGTCTTCCATCCACTCTGCAGGCACAGTTCAGGCCAGATTTTGACAAGAGACTAAGGAAAACATTACTTTGTTTTGTGCTAAGCTGTTCTATCCTTCCAAATTGTACAGGACCTCCAGGAAAAAAGGTGGCAGATAGGAACTAGGTCTCTTCCTTCTTAGGGAGATTCTGCCAAAGAAGTTTAGAGCACTGAGCAACAAGTTTAGGAAGAAACACCCTTTTGCATTCATTTCCAGTCCCAGTAGAAATGGCAGATCTATAAATCCTGAATCCTTCTCACCTGCATTGCAATTGTGCTTGTTTGCATAGCAGCTACACAGCAGACCAGAGTATCCTATTAAAAAAAAAAAGTGAAAAAAAATCATTCACATGAATAATCATTCCCAGCTATTGAAATATCAAAACTTCAGTCAGCACTACCATAATCTAGACACTCAGCTCATGCAGAGTTCATAAGAATTTTTGGAATACTATGATTGTGGTTGTAAAGCCCTACCTGATTAATTTTTTGCATATGTATCTACATATCTTTCACAGCAAAGTCCAATATATTCCCCAAACCTTGCACTCTACATTTATACCAAAGGATACAAAAAAGAAAAGTTAATAAAGAGCTTGTGATCCAGTGTAAACAGGATGACTGGAGTTTATTAATCATAAATGAAGGTGATGAGTAGTTCAGGAGGCGTATAAATGAACAGGCAACCTTGCTGAAAGGTCAGAACCTTTCAGGAGTGAGCCGTCTGCTCCTTTCAAAATTCCTTTCTAAGTTTAGGGTCAGAAAGCATCACAAATGCTACTACTAAATCTGGCTGAAGGATGGTTTACAACATTTTAGTTTTGTCCTGTCTCTCTTGTTTAATAGCTTTGGGTTTAGAAGTGCAAATAACTTGGTAGTTAGGTTTTTAGGAGGGTCCAACAGAAACATTTTAACACAAGTAACAGCTGCAAAAGCAATAAGATTCCCTTTCCAAGAGTTAGACCTTCTGCTTCGTTATAATTGCAATCACTGAGCTAATCCTGTGGTAAAGGATTGGGATCATAAAATTTATTCTTTTTGTGTTATGGGTGCCGGTATTCTCCACCCCATGCTGAGGTTACTGTAGAAAAGGGATCCAGTTGTAAAGGCTCCTATTTCCACTCTGAGACAAATTTTTTCTCGTCACTAACATCTCCACATCTCCATCTTTGGAATGTGGGCTCAGTCCTTTTAAAGGCAACCTTTACTGTACTATGCAAATTTAGCTTTTAAAATTAAAATAAACAGTTACATTTGTATACACATCTCCTTTTGTCACAAATATTGAGGGAAGGGGGAGAGATCTCTAATGGCAAGCATCCATTTATATTTCAAAGAGAGTTTTTTATGTCCACTAAATTAAAACATCATTTGCTGTCAAGCCTAAAGATTTTGGCATTTCTTCTGATTTCTATCTATGATAGCTCTCAGGGGACATGCTGTGAAGTACTTTTGCCTGCTTTAGGCCCAATTGCATGTGACAAATGCATCAGTTTTTAATACCAGAAGTGGACATATACTTTGATGAAGTATGTCTTTAAGCCATCGGCTGTTGTCTGCCACCAGCTTTTTACAAAGGCACTTTAAACAAGATCACCCCCAGCTGTCTTGACAATTAAATCCCTTTTTCCCCCCCATAGCCAGACTAAAGCCAGCTTGAAATTAGCAGAAAGGCTTCAAATGGGGTTTGGATCAAGACTGTAAAGCTAAAAATTCCTAGAGCTCATTCCGTTATCCTCTTTTCATGGCAAAGCAGATTGTTCCCTGGTGCACAAGGGCTCCAGTTCCACACAGGTAAGGACCTGCACAACATTTTCAGGCTGATATAGGCAGCCTGATAGGGCCACATCACTCCCATGGAAACAGGTTCCCTGCTGGACTGCCCAGTGCCAAATTCCCTTTCTCTGCACATCACTGAGCGCCCTCCCTAACCCATCACTCCCCTGCAGTTGCTGCCGTGAACTCCAACTGTGATTCCTCGGAGTTCATTTGTGGTTTTCCAAAGTTCGTAGGACAGCTTGCACCACGTGTGGGGAAACAGTTTCAATGTATAGTCACAGATTTGACCATCTCAGTAAAGGTACAGCTACTTCTGAGATCCACCAATTTTTTCCTTACAACACACAATGAAAAATATCGTCTTTGTTCTTATCCCCACCAAGTATATAAACACATCTTAAAGTATAATTATTAAGCTGTCTTCTTGACTCACTGAACAGCTGAAAATCACCTCATTAAATCTATCATTTCTTGTCTTTTGATTTTTCATTTTTCAGTAGCCAGCTGTAGACCTTCTGAATTATCACTGTGACATATTAAACAACAAAATTTCTTTACCGTTCCAATTAAAGGATTAATGTCTATGGTGTGAAAATAAATAAGAAATTAAGGAGAAACAGAACATCAACATTCAGTAGTGAGTTTGGTTTATTTTATTTCCATTCTGGTTCATGAAATCTTCTAGGGAGGCTGCTATAGTCTTATCGCTGTATTTTCATAGCTTCCATTTTGCTGATATGTTTTTGTCTAAGCCAGTCAAATACCAAAAAAATCCAATAATGCAGATTACATTATTTGATGAATGTTTCTGTTATTTGCTAAATAATTTATCCAACAAAGCTGCAGAATCTAGTCAAACGCAGCAAAATACTACTGATCACATAAATTATTTGATAAAAAACTGAAATAATTGTTGTAGGGTATATAGTATTTGGATTAAGTCGTTGCATACCTGATATATATGACAGTTTAAAGAGTAAAAAACTTTTGAATTATTTGGGTCTAAAAGCAGATCCCAGTTGCAGAGACTTAATAGTGCAAACACACTAAGAACTGGAGCTTCAGTTTGGAAAAATCACCCCTCGTTTGCATTTGCAGATGCCTGAATAACATTTAAGTTCTGTTGGATGGTACTTAAATTCAATACCTCCTATTAACATACATGTCTGCTTTAGTATTCTAGTGGAAACAGTAGCAACAGTTTTTCTTCATTGAAAAATTAAAAGACATACCTAACTTCAGCAGCTATGTCATCAAGACTCCTCATGAACTATTTTAAAATTTTAGGAGAGTCTAAAATATGATTTTATCAACTGACTCTACTGCCACAGCAGGGGAATCAAATCACCCCCGAATGTCTTATTAGAGCAATCTCTCTTTGACACTTCTCTACATCTTACTTTCACATATTCAGTGCATTTTTTTTAAATTAAAACAGGGATTTGCAGGTAAAAATATTTTAAGAAATAATTACATTAGTGCTTTCTGGAAAAAGGAATTAGATGTGGAATAAGAAAAAAAAGAGGACTCTGGAACTGTAAGGTGAACTACATCTCTATTTTGCTTAAAACTTAGAGAGTTGTTCCTTCTGTAGACTGTAGGCAAGTTGGTCTTTAGTCACACCTTTTTTTCTTTCAATTCCTTTTTCAGACTGGTTATTTCTCAGAAGTGCCATCTTGTGCCTTATTTCCCTTCACAGTACAAAATGCGGTAAAGCTGAAGAAAGAGCCTTGGTGTCTGTTCTTTTTTTCCCAAAGAACGTATTCCAAATCAAGTCAAGTGCCTACCTTGGTTTTTCCTCCTTCCCATTGGGGCAAGGTGGTCTCCTGGACGAGCTCCTTGCAGCTGCAATGCTTTCCCAGGTTATTTAAGTACATCTTCCAATGATGTGTGACACCAGACACCTTCTCTCGCAGACTCTATGAATTGGCATATCTAGTTATTGACCTTGTTCATGTTATTCTCTTCTTCCCTCCACTCCCATTGCCAGGACAAACAGGCAGTCCTTTTTTCTGTGGCCTTTTTTTCCCAACCTGGAAATTAGATTTGAGGTGATTTTGGTAAGGAGGTAATATAAAAGTAGATTTTTATTGAACGCTTTCAGGGGCAGTTATGGAAAGATGTTCACAAAAGCCCACATGGGGGTGAACATAGTTTTTATAAGTTTAGTAAATTAGCATAATTGACAAAAAGCACCAGTTATGAGGATAAGTGGTGATGGAATTTTTCTTCTGGATCAAGCCCTTTCTAAGTTTTCTCCCCTTCAGTATTACCTTGTCTATGAAATATATCTCCAGGAGTTTTTCCCAGCCTTGGTAGCCAGGAGAAGTACCAGCATAGGATAAGGGCCTCATACCCTCTGGGGCTTGGAGTTCTGGATTTTGTCTTTCTGCCTAGGGAAAGGCCATGGAAAATTACTGGGAAAATTAGCCACTAATACAATAGGCTACAAATATTTGTGTGGAGAATACAGAGAACATATAAAAGAAAAGAGATAAAACCCAAACCAGCATCACTACTTAGTTACAAGGTTTTATTCACATGGATTGGTGTCCATCTTCTGTGTCCTTAAGGACCACAGTGACTAAGCGTCCCTGTAGACCAGGATTGCTACATGGAGGTCCAACCCCAGGCAGAACTTTGTGCAAGAGCTATGAGAGGAAACAACAGTAGAATCCAGGAGATTTGTGAGGTCCTTAGATCCACTAAATCCCCAGAAGCTTTAAATGACCTTCTAAAAGAAATTTTACAGGCTAAATTATCTCCTAAAGTCATTTATAATAACAGTTTAATACCTGATTAGTAGGACTAACTTGAATTGTCAGGAGCATGGACTTGGTCATGTAATATGTCATATCTATCTACTATGATCCCCAAATTCTCTTTCATTTTTCTTTAAAAAGGAATTAAAAGCTTTCTCACAGGGAAGAACCAACCAACCTGATCAAGGGAACACCACTCTTGTTCTTTTTATTAGATGATCACAGAATGGCTGAGAAATTTTGAAGGAATACTGCAAAATATTATAAGTTCTTTCAATTTGATTTTTAAAGTCACAAATTAGAAGCTACTTCAAAATCATGATGCATGTTCACCTAGCCCGAAGTGGAGCACCAGTGATGAATCAGTTTGCAGAACATACCTTCATACCTGTACCAGATTAATTGCTAAAACTGGGGTATATAACTCATTTACATGCCAGCAGATTATATTTATTTACATTATTGATTCATAGAAAAGGAAGCGCATATTAATAGAAAACAAAATCTTGCAAGGCAAAAGCAAGACTATGCGGGAATGATTCCAGAAGCTGGCTACTGTTCCCTGTGATTTGACAGAATCACATGTTGAAGCCTATTACTGATTAGGAGCAGAGATTTACAAGATTTTTAGGATCAGGGATTACTTTTATTATGGCAATAATTCAATCTAGCTTCACAGTTCATTGGGTACATTATTTAATGATGATTTTATTACCTCAACATGTTTCCTTGGAACGCATCAATTCAATTAAAAATTTTGTAGGCTATTACTGAGGTATTTTGCTTCAAATATATCAGTTTATCACTTGATAACATAGTAGAGAAGTGAAAAACTAGTGTTTTGAGAAAGTTAGAATACATGATTTGGCAAAAAAACTTAAATGAAAATTTTTCATCCTGATATGAGATCCAATGAAACTGATTTGAAACCAAATCAAATATCAGATATTTATTAGGGAATAGAAAATCAGTCACTTCTAATTAAACTGGTACATCAAAAGGAATAAAGGTTTATTTGACAATGATTGTGTTGTTTTTTCTAGTGATTGTGATTATCTTAGGATCAAAGCTCTGCAGGAAAATCACATTAAAGCATGCCTTTAGGTTATGTTTAAAGCAACAATAATGTTTTCTTCTCTGTGTTGATGAAGAAGCAATATCATTTCCTTTTAATAATATTGCCATTTTAATATTTTCTTTAAGAAAAACCCCACAACAAAACAAAGTGAAAAATTGTAAACCTCTCTGTATTTTTCCCTGGATCCATACACTCCTTTCTTACTTTTACAGCCATGTGCTTGCCTATGCATCCTACAACTGTTAAAAATCTTTTTTTATAGCAAATTCTCAGTAATATGAAAAGTCTAACTCATCATTTCTTGGAGGGCAGTTCAAAACTTTTACCTATCACATATAGATTTGTACTCATTTGATACAGAAAACCAAATAACCATGTAAAAATATATTTCCCTCTAGCCTTCTGCTTGAGTCAAATCACTTCTCACTGATCCACCACAACTCTATACTTAGGGGTGCATCCTCTACACTTCATTTAAATCCACTGACGCTAAAAGTTTTTTCAAAGGCACAAAGTATATGATTTTCCCCATGTCACCTCTTCATGAGGAGCAAAGCACAGGTCTTGCACAGAATTTCTAGTCTCATTTTCTTGATTGCTTTTCTCCTCTCAATATTGTCTTCAGAAGTGTCTGGCAATAAGGGCAGCCACAGACTGCCAAAGGTTGTCAGAGAGTTTATGTCACCTCTACTCTTGGAGGTGCTCAAGATCCAGCCACATCTAACCCTCAGCCACCTGATCTACCAACACATGCTCTGAGCAGCAACATAGATTAGAGGGCCTTCAGAGCTCTCTTCAAACTAAAATAGTCTATTAATTTAGCTAAATTTTGGTTTCTAAGGAATGTTTTCCTGCCCAACCTCACTGTTCAGGATGAGGAAGCCTGGGGTTTTTTTGTTTATTTGTTTACTTGACTGTTTGGGGATTTTTGTTTGTGGTTTTGTCTTTGCTTTCATTTGTAGTTTGGTTTCTTGTTCTTCTCTTGGGTTTTGCTCTTCTTCTGGTATTTCCCATACTTTTCAAGCTTCCCAATATCTTGACATATTTATATCAGAGGAATTCCTCCCCATTGGTGCAGGGTTAATTTATAGAGGAGAAAAAGGAGTGCTTTTAAGCTTTTATTGATATTCTGCCTCCTGGATAGCTGATGATCATTAGCACTGGCCTAAAGATTCTTCTGTCTTTCATCTGGTTTAGGGCACATTGACTACCTCTTGCTAGTTATGCTCCAGCTGGCATTTCTACTGCTCTGCCACCTTTCTGGAGCTGGCAAAACAAAAGTTTTGCTCTGCCTAAACTGCAGCAACTCAGAGTGTTAGATTATTCCAGAGATAAAGGTGGATTCACACTCACATTCCAGGTGGAGTGTCTGAGTTGTAAGCAAATATCACCTATTTCTGCTGCTTCTGCCACAGAGGCAAAAATTTCCAGTAACAGAGCTGTGACAAACACCTGGGTGGTACTTTAAAGCACTGCAAATTTTTGTTCAAAGACAGCGGATCAGAACCCTACAGTGTAGTTAGCTGCATATTTCTTCTTCTGCTGATATAGCTAAGATAATATGAATTACAATGCTATTTTCAGCCATGGTCATTATTATGTTAGAGATATTATTAGAAAATAATAATAATAAAAAGGAGCCATCTTCAAAGCTCTCTCGTTGACTTCCCCTCAAACCTGATATTTATGGATTTTGCTTAAAATTTCACAAAACCCAATTGCATGACATAATCCACTTATTGCTCTTGAAATGCATTCATTTTGTTTTACAAATTGCAGAAACCTCATTTAGAGACCAAGGAAAGCTTTCCTGTTTAATTTCTGGCAAAATTCTCGGTGCTTCATTCTAGCCCTCTGCTATTCTGAGTTCCTAGATTAGAAACACATTATTCTGATAGCTTCAGTGATTCAACTGTTGTGAATAGGTCTGCATTTTTACATCTGAAGCAAAAGCAATCTTTGCTCAGCTAACACTTTATGAAAATCGACTAATAGAGAAGAAAAGCTGATTTTTATACTTTGAGAATTTGAGGAATCCCAAGCATTGTCCCCATGCCTACTCCCAAACAAGGGTCTTTTAGCCCTTTTAACATAAAAAGTAGCTTCATGCTTGGCTCATTACAGTGGAACCACTGCAGATTAAACCTCTCTATCAATTACAAGCAGCTGAACATCCTTTAGCATCAAACAGAACGACAAAAAGCTACACTATAATGAGTAATGGCTAAGGCCAATTGCTATTTAATTATGTAGATGACTTAACATCCTTTCATTGATGTTATCTGTGTGTTTCAGGATGAAAGTTATCATTGCTTTGCTTCAGCTCTTGCAGTAGATGATAGCAGAAGCAAAAAGGAAGCCTTTTCAGAGAGAAATGGCAGAAACTAGAAATAATATATGGGCCCAGCAATACAAGTCACACTTCACTATGCACCCACAACAGACAGGAGCTCCAACACATTGTGAAAAAAGAAACTCACACATGACATCTTACAGTGGGTAAGAGAGAGTGACAACTGCAGCAGCAAGAGCCTGTGGCGTGAGCAGTTCCCATGAAGGTGCCTGGTCCCTGCATTTTGCAAGTGGGAGATAAGAAGGACAGTGAAGTTAGTCATAACATGAGAGATATTTCAGATGGGAAGGACCTGGTAGGTCATCTGTCCGTCCCCTGCCTAGGCAGGATTATACTTCGCAGTATCTTCTCCAAAAGATTGCACAGAACAATTTCACATGAGCAGAGGAATGGAGTAAAGGACATAATAGATCTCTTCCATCTCTAACGTCTACAAGTCAAGAGGTCCAGTCTGTAGCTGGTGTGAGGTGACCGTGGGCACAAATACTGCAAGTGTTGTAAGAAAGGAAATTGGGAGGGAAATGCTACCCTTGGACCAAATCATGCAAGTATATGCAAAACATGGTGTTTGATGTTAGTGAGCCCACAAATTATCCCAAGAAGGACATTTTCAATTCAGTCACAAGAGGTTACATCAGTTCTGGGGGCACAGCGCAGAATTTTTGTCAACTTGTATATGTGCCTCACATCTTTTAGACTGACAGATCTATACTATTCAAAAGGATATATGAATTAAATTATTTCCATTAATATTATTGATGAAATCTTGCACTTACAATCATTTAAGCTTCCAGTTTGAGACAGTAAAAGCAGTATTATTATAGAATAATGTTTGCTTGTATATTTACAGTAGCAAAGGTTGTTTAGGAACTATTATTTTTCCTGAATTTAATAAAAATAAAAGTACCTAAGAGTATATCAGATCAATATTAGAGGAAGGAGTGTTAGACATGCTTTTTTATACAAATCCCAGGTGAAAAATTTCAGAATATGAAGAAAGCATTAAATTATGTTTCCTTCCAATTCTTAGGAGAGGTATAAAGGAAGAGATAAAACACTTGTTTGTGACACTAGGCAGGATGTTTTAGACCTCTGTGTCTATGTGTCTAGCTCCTCTTTCTCCACCTGGTCTGCCTTGTTTATTTAAATTCTAAGCCCTTCCAAGTCAGGAGTATCTCTCACTAGGTATTTGTATCACACTCATACTTTTCACTTGGGCTTTCATTCACAGATGTTGCTGTATTATCAACAGAATTTACTTTTTTATTTACATTGATGTCATAGAAAGAGCAGTGAAGATTCTGCTAGGACAAGCATTGTGCCTACACTGAAGACAAAGAAAGTCTTTGCTCTTCAAATAAATGTCATACCAAATAAATTAGTTCATACTACATGTTTTAAGGATTGGTTTTTGTGTGGCATCAAATACTCCTTGAAAAAGCCTGTGAATGTGGACACAAACATGTTTAATTGTTTGATAGAAAAAACCAGTTTCTTTCTATTATCAAAAAGTCATGCAAAATTTTCTCTTCTTTCAAATACTCTTGTTCATAAACAGCAGAAGCAACAAAATGAGAGATAAGAGATTTAAGGGAGTATAGTCATTTACAGAGATTTAACTCAGGTAATTTCAGAGAGCATTTTACAAAAGTCGGTCACAAAGTTCAAGAGAAGGGTCTAAGGCCTGTGAAGCAGAAGGTAGAAGTGGAATAGAGCAGGAATCTTTTTTATATTCTTCTGATAGGGTATTCATCATTTCATGAAGAATGTAGTGAGAAAGGAAAGACATGTAAGTTCTTAATAAATATACCAAACACTTTCTATTTCTTGCCATTCTGGAATAACATCCTGGTTTTCAGACCAAATTCTTCAGTGACCTTACATCGTTTAGTCCACACTGAGTCTATAACTGGGACCCCTAAATTTTCTCTCATGCAAATTTTTTCAGCAGATTTCTTAAGCACTATCAAATTTACATTCGAATATCACTGTGGTAAACTGAGGCATCCATATAGCCAAAAAAATCTATTCCAAAAATGGTAAGTTCCATATTTTCTTTATACATATACATATATACATATATATATTGTTGAATCTAAAGCAGACTCATCAGTTTCCCTGCATGAAATCTAAAGAAAGCAGCGATACATTTCTCAGTGTAATCCTGCCATATGCATAATTTCATTTTAAAATAGGATATTTTGGTAGAAAAAGAACAAAAAGTCCTGATGGCATCACCATATTGTTTGTTATGTATCACATTTCCCCTCATACCAGAGGGCAGCAGAAGGCTGGAGGGCTCCACACCATTTGGTCCAATAAAGTGCTTCTGATCCAACGAGCAGAAATAAAGAAAGGAAGAAGGGGAAGATGCTGAAAAAGTAGGAGTCATTTTTAGGTTTTGAGACAAGTGATGTCAGAGCACTGTGTCTCATTCATCAGTCCAATAATGCACTGACAGGCTAAGCCAGGCTGGCTTTGTCAGGTTAAATCAGGCGAGGATTTCTGTGCTCCTCTCTGGTCCTACTCCCTGCAGAGCTAAGTGAAGCCCTGATCCACTAGAGGCAATGCCTTGCCTGTAATATATCATTTTCAGTTCATTCTTTTTAATTACTTTTTTTTTTCCTGCAGAAGACTTCTACAACTACAGGCAATCTTAATCCTAATAAAGTGAACATTTAATAAATATTACTCATGCAATTCTTAGAGGCCCTGTTGAGTTCCAACATATAATTGCTTTATTTTAAACTTCGAGATGTAGATGATAAAGTGAGCAGAGGTGATTCAGAGTAAGGGCAACATATTGCCACCTTTCTTGCTAGAATGGAAAGACACTCTTCTGCAGTGTTTAAAATGTAGGGGGAAGTCTAGTGATTGATTAGCTAGTTAAGTGGTAAGGAGGTATATCAGGCAGGGATGCAGAAAAGTACAGATGATAAGGACAATCAAGTATCCTCAATCTGAAAAAAATTGCAGTGCTTTCTAATAATTTAAATTATATTTTTAAGTGAGAAAAATTTACTGCACTGAGTCTCTAATTTTCTACATACTTACTTGTTTTCCCCCTTTTTTTTTTTTTAATTAAAGAAAAAAGCTATAGGAATTGTGTCCATTTTTTTTCACTGCTGTAATCTTTCCTTGAAAAGGAAATTAGTGCATCGTCAGACTTTCATTTGTCCAAAGAACATTCATTTTCTTTGATCTCTTACTGGCATATTGTAATACTGATAATTATCTTCTTCTCCTGTTTTTTATAATACCATGTGGCATTCTATTATGTTATACATTATTAACAATATTATACATATAATACAATTCTGCCAAATCAGGTTGTGGAAGCTGTACAGTATCAGGAAGGCTATTAGGCTTCAAATTAATGATCTCTATAGGTCACAGGCACACTAAGGATACTCATAAAATATTTTCATTGTGATTTTCAGGACCTTGTACAATTATATTAATATTTCAGATATTTTATGCATTTTATGTTCAAAGGGGAGGGATCTTCGTGATTAGATGACAACTCTCCATTTTCTCATTATTCAGTTTCCATTACCATAAAATCCTATGCTGTGGCAATTCTCCTTTTACTTAAAGAGTACTTGCAACAAATTTCATTAATATGCCAGAAGCTCTACTACTGATCTGAATAGAGAGGTTGCCGCCAATCCAGGAGCTTCTGTTATGGGGATGTCTTCAGATGAGATTTCAGAACCTTTTTCTTACTTCACTTTTGTTATGTTAGGACCCAAAAGACTCACTAATCCTTTTTGTCATTTATTTTTTGTAGCCAGTTGTACAAGAAGAATTTCTTTCCTTACCCATGAATGTGTGTTTAGTCTTTTGCTAATGGGCACTGTCATGAGGAGACTTTCTGTACATGTTGGAACAGCTTCTACTTTTTTTGTCTAGTTGCCAGCAGTGTTCTTCTGGACGACTATTTTGAAAGAGTGTAGCCATCCTTATTTATATATTATCTCTATCAAGAATAATTTTCCATTTTTTACAGTAAATTTTAATTTTTGTAACAGAACTCTGTTAACCTTGCACCTTTGTAATTTTTCTCTATCTTTTTATTTTTCTCTGCAAGGAGAAGATACTAATTTCTAGTCATTTCCTTTTCAGAAAATTTGGATTGCTATTGGAAACCTTCTCAGGTTTTATACAAACTATGTGGTCTCTAGAAGATGATCCATCACTAAAGAGTGAATTATATCTGAAGACAAAGTCCAAGTCTAATATAATCTAATCACCAACCGTGGTTATCCTAGCAAAACAGATACATATTTTAGGTTTTATTTTTTCTAGGCCTATCAATATTTTAATGTAGTTGCCAGATAACAGTGAAAGTGATAGGAAGTTAGGGGCAGAAATAAAAGAGTGTTTTGAAATTTTCTTGGAAATGAAAATAAATAGTAGACATTTCTTTTAATGACCAGACTTGGGACATCTTTGCTTTTGCTGGCCTGCTGGATGCTAAGGCCAGCCCTGCTTTGCTTTACTGTTCAAGGAGCAAACTCAACCAGGTTTTGCTGTGAAATCTCCCCTGAAGCAATGGCATTTGTTCCAGTTCCCATGCCCAGAGATCAAACACTTACCAAATGCAAAGCCAGAGCAATGCTCCTTATAGCAAAATTTCCAGTATTCCAAAAGGAGTTGTCATCCTCTTCTGCCAGCCTTTAACTTTGACCAGACACTGAAACCAACTCTTTGGGAACAAGGCAAGTTTTCACTCTAATTGTGCTTCTGTGCACTTTTATGAGTACAAAAATATATCAGAATCATTCACATAATCCGAAAGGAAACCAAACGCAGTTAATGCAACAAAGGAAATATAGCAAAGCAACTACAGGTAATCAGCATTAAGCAGTGTGGGTTTCTCCGTTTTGAGTTGGCTTTTCCCTCTCCTCCCCTTTAGCAGGCACAAAGAATTCCAGTGGAGCAGGGAGTCCAGTTTTGCAGATACCTGCCTCACCAAACGCTGCTGCTTCAGAGGATTGAAATAGTTTTTATATAGAAAAAGAACAAAAAGAAAAAACTGAACTGGCATTCAGTTGTCAAAAGCTACAAACTGGAGAAGGATTTAAGAGAGTAGCAAAGGTTGAAAGAGGAAGCAAGGCACTAATGAGATCAGAAATTTTTACTTTGCTTTTCAGCATAGTTTTCCCCACTACCTGGTTCAACATAGAAGTAAGCACTGTGGGATTTAAACAAGTTAGGCAAATATTTATGTGCCTTGCTGAAAAAGGAAAGTCTGCTGAATGATGTTTTATTGAATCAATGCTCTGCTGCCTCCAATGAAAATCTAACCACAGTCAAGTACATCTGACAATCTCATGCTTTATTTATTTATTTATTTCCAAAGGTCATGCATTTGTATCCTGAACATCCCTTGTCTCCCATTTATTGTACTATTTCAGGGTTGGTTAATCTTTACAATATTGAATTATGTAAGTCTCTAAAGCACAATTTCCCTGTTCCATTTTTTTTAGTAGAAAATTACTACATGTTTAAAAGGTTATGAAAATTAATTATACCAATATTTACTCACATCTTTGGCATTAGAAACTGCTCAGAGAAAAAAGGGAATATCCAGATATCTTCTATTTGTGTTGTAGGAATTTAACAACCAGTTTTTAGAATCTGATTTTTTTTTCTCCTGTAGTTAAAAAAAATACATATAGATAAATACATATAGACATATCTTCACTCCACACACCCTCTTGCATTACCACACTGTCTGAAGGCAGCACAGCCAAATCTAAATTATTGTTTTCCTACATTCTGTACAACCTCTTGTGATCAATCAGGATGAGAAACTTTACATAATTGTATTTAATTTCTTCCAATAGTAAAGGTTGGTTACTAGTCATGACTTAAGTTAAATCCAAGAAGAGAAAGTAGTATTTGTTATCTCAAAATTTGTGAAAATAAATCTGAATGCATACAGAAAACCAATTGCTACGCTTTCCTATGAAATAAGCTGCCATTTCTCACTATAACAGTACTAACCTTCAAAAGGCACTTTCTTTTTTAAATCTAGGAATCAATTTCCTTCAAGTTTTTTATTTCATTCTCACTGGAATAAGTTAAAATTTATACCAAATAGTAGCATTGAACCTCATCTTTTCCTTCCCTCCTGAATTTTAGGTCTTTTTTATAATCGGACAATCCTTTTGTTCTTATGGACTATAGCATGTGCTTTATTTTTGCAAGGTATTTTATAATTTTTTGTCACTGAGCAATAAAGTGTTTTACTTTATTTATCCTTAACAATAAATGTGATTTTTCAGGTTTCCCTTCATATTCACATCGAGATTGATAAAGGCTTTGCTAATTTATTGTGCATAGCAGTATGGAACATAAAATTTGCAATTTAAAATAAGTATTTGGTATAGGCACCATTATGTTAGAACAGAGTTGTAAATGTCTCCAGCATTTGTTAAGTTTTATGAGTAATCCTCATTCTAAGTGGTCCCATTGGACAGAGCCTGTGTTTCCTTCCATACTTATCTTCTTTTTAGGCCTAAACACTCCCTTTCTGATAAAAGCCATTAAAGAGCAATAAAATTTGCAGGAGTGCTTCATTGCCTTGGGCAATGCTTGCTTTGCAGTGGCTGCAATCTGCTGTAGGTAAACCCAAACCAGCCCTGTCAGCAGAGGCTGGCTGGACTGTCCTGCTGGACCTTCACTGCATCCATTGCTCTGTTTGGCTGAAATGAAGCTGGGCTTGACGAGGTCACAAAAGCAGGACTTTGTAGAACATGTGTAGAGCCTATACTGGTGGCAAGTTCCTTGGCTTCAAAGGGAAAGGCTGCACGTGCCACAGCTACATGTGCACTGCCTTTCACCACCTTGGTCCACAAAATATCTGCTTTGTCACTTGTTTGACAGAGCCACTTGGGCTCAAGTGCTCTCATGTTCCAGTCATATCAAGGAACTAGGGTCTGCATTTCCATACTTTGGAAACACCACCTCCTGAAACGGCAATTTCTATGATTCCTGTTAAAAATTAACAGATTGGACAGCCTTTCTATCTGCTGGAAAAAGGCTTTGGATAATACTGGGTTGGTTATCTTCATTGTTTAGGGCAACCTGCAATTTTAGGTAGATGGGTACCATCACTGATTTATGTCCTTAGGTAGAGGCACCGTCACTGCTGTCACTCTCATCAGACGTTGAGGCAGGTCTCCAGGTAAATGAGCACCAGCAATTTGGGGTTCATCTCACAGAAAATTCTGTTGTTTCACCCAAGAAAGGAAAAGAAATGCATTAATGAGAAAGAAATCAGGGAACCTCAAATCGACACTATATTCAGATTTGTTTCACTCATGCTGTTGTAAAAGTTCCTCATGCCTAAGCGCTACATATCTTTAACAGTCACCAATTTTAATGGAAAAAACAACGAGTGACCTCCACATATGAACACAAGTCTGATCAAGTTGCATTTTCATCCTTGGCACTACTCAAAAACTGTCTAGAGACACTCTGGGGCAACTTCCTGTAGATTCACCAAGGGGGTTGGACAGGATGATCTCCAGAGTCCTTTTCAACCTCAGTTATTCTGTGATTCTGTGAAATCTAGGGCTAATGCTGGATTTCATGAGGAGTATTTAAAATACAACCTTAGAAGACATCATATATTTATCCTGTTAGTTGTGTGACCAATCATGTTCATAAGAATATATTTTTCCTTCTTA
>VWZV01013509.1:190818-309796 GCA_013397155.1 Irena cyanogastra | reverse complement strand
TATATATATTTATATATATAAATATATTTTTGTGGAAGTCCGAATTCAGTGTGTACATTACTAAGTGATATTTCCATTCCATTTCCAATATGTATTATCCATATTATGTTACTGTCACTCACAGGTCCCTTGTTTGTATCGGATATGTGTACACAGTATGGATATTTTGACACTGTGTGTCCTAAGAATCCAGGGGGCTGTCAAAGTCAGCCTGATCTCTAAACATGTGGTTAATTTTCTAAGGAACTTTAAAATACTCAAATTAAAATTAAAGTAATTCTAGCTTAGAAACTTTTATTTGAGGACATCTGTTAGAGACAGACAGACCTGAACAACAAATTTACTTTCATCAAGTTCATCTCTTTTGCTTTTGGTAGCCAAATAGATTCTGATTATATTTTGTTANGGTTGGACAGGATGATCTCCAGAGTCCTTTTCAACCTCAGTTATTCTGTGATTCTGTGAAATCTAGGGCTAATGCTGGATTTCATGAGGAGTATTTAAAATACAACCTTAGAAGACATCATATATTTATCCTGTTAGTTGTGTGACCAATCATGTTCATAAGAATATATTTTTCCTTCTTAGAGTACAGTTTAGAAAAATCAACAATACATGCCACTGTTTCACTACAGAATTGATATTCTTGTTTTCATCAAAAGTTTACTTAGTATTGGAAAATAGAATCTAGTCTTGGCAGAAGAAGAACAACGGTGTGTAAGCATTTGCTGTTGAAGTGTGTGTTCTGTAGGATAACCACAGAGGGAATTTAATCTCTTGAAGTTTAACTTTCTAAAGCCTATTATGACTACAACATGGATAAGAGACTTGTCATTTTATTAATGAAGAGTGACCAGTTGTCACCCCCACATGGGAAAAAAAAAAGATTGTGACACATTAGCAATGAAGGACCATGAGACAAACCAAATGTAAATACCGATGGTTTAAAGAGATAATTAAAGCTCTTGAGACTGCAATTATGACAAGGCAGCATGACAAGGCACATGTATGTCGACAGAATATATTTATATTGACAGAATCTGTCCAAGAAATCCTTTTTGTACAATATATGTGTCTGTCACATCTTTAGGCTGCACATGCATTTATTGACTTTGTGTTAGTGTAGATCTTGAANAAAAAAAAAAGAAAAAAAAAACATGCCAGTGCATACTGACACAAAAAAGAACTACATAAAAATAATTTTTATATACATAAAAGGAAAGGTAATATTCAGCGTTTGTATACAGAGATTGATTAATCTACATTTTGCATATTGAAGAAATCAGGACGATGCACTGCCAAAGTGCAACGCTCAGGAAATAAATGCTTCAAGCTTGTCAATAATATTCTTTAGGCAATAAAGACACAGAATTACAAATAGCTTCAACAGTATCTTTATCTGGAATACTCCTTTTTGATAAATTAAAGTTAATTTTGAATAACTTTACTACTTTTAACATCTGATTTTATTATACCAGCAAGAAACACACACCCTGTTTTATCCATCAAAAGAAAACAAGAGATAACTTACCTTCCATTAAGACTTTAGCATTCAAACCCCTTGAAAAAAATCTAGTTTGATCTACAATTGATTTCACACTGAGTTTGACTCAACTTTGTAACTCAGTTGCCAGAAAAAACAAATAATATCTCCTTCAAAGTATGCTTCAGCATTTCCTTCTATGCAACTCATAAACTCCAGAAATCAGATGATGAATTAAGAAGAAAATCATCTTTCATTGGTGAGAAATGCATTTTGAACACTTGGGGCTTGATAAAGGAGAGCTACAAATGTGACTTAATGTTTCAAAAAAAAAAAAAAAAGCAGACGGAAGGTCCAAACAAGATCCATTTTCTTTCCTTTACAGGAAACTTCCTTGTTTCAGGCAGCCTGGTTTATTGATTTTGAAAGGTCAGTGGTAGAATCAGAGAGATTTAATGATAAATGTGAAGGTCTGCTACAAATGACTAATTTTCTACCATTCATGATTGTATTAGCTCCCGGTTTACTGACATTTGGGTGGACATTCTGGGAAGAATCTTCTACTGTTTCGCATTGAATTGTGGTGTAGAAACCCTCTGCCTACTCTGAGTGTTGACTCTATTCTCACAAACACTGAAAAAGTGTTAATGCAGGGATTTTTTTTTTTTTCAGGTTGAAGTTGCAGATTTAATCCTGCTCCTCAGGATTCCTGTGAAAGGAATCCTTTCTGAGAGTGAAATGTACTTGAAGGAGAGGACAGCCTATCTTGGATCTTGAAAATTCATGGCCAAACACATAGTTCCCAAAAAAAATTCTCTTAAAGAATAACCATAGAGTAGGAAGAGAATGACATGAAAAGAACAAGACAGAGAGCCCTGGCAAATCCATCAGTACAAGGAAACAATGGGAAGTTGTGCTGGATGTAGACAGAGAAATGGAAGGGACATCCAATCAACAATGTGAGTCTGGGGGACAGAAGGTAAAAGGAAAACTAAGGCACACTACCCAGCTGCTTGCACTGCTCTGCCAATGCAAAGACCCTGTAAACCCAGCCCAACAGGCCAACTCACTCTGGCTCTCTCACAGGGCTCCAGATTGACACAAGGCTTCTAAGGTGCACATTCAAATATGCCCATAAATATATAAATGGTTAAGATGAAGAAAACCTAATTTTGAAGTTTCTTTTTCAACTCACAGCTAGACAGCACAGAGTAAAATTTTCTTAAAGTTTCCTGAGGAGACATAATCAATCAGAAAAGAGAAAAAAACCAAACAAAACAAACACAAAAAACAAACAAACAAAGAACCTTAAAAAAATAAAACAAAAAACCTTAACTCTCTGCTGTAGTCATACAAATGGAGAACAATCAATGTTTTAAAGAAATCATTGGATTGTGATGACAAGCATATACTGTGTAGTCCAGAAACACAGGTGAGGAGTTGGGTTAGCTGTTTCCTAGGACACAACATTGGACAGGAAAAAAAAAACAAACAACATCTCACATTAATCCCTATTTCTTCCACCATCAACTCCAGAAACTTCTCCTGATATCTGAGAGGGATGGTTCTTACTAAATTCTGCAGCTTTTCTTCAAGCTTAAATACTATTGAAAAAAAAAGCTTCCTTCCTTATTGAAACACAAATAGTATTTTCCTCATTGAAAATTCCTCTGAGGTACAGTTTATATCCACTACTAGAATTTAGTACTTCTGCAGAGACTACATAATCATAGAATCATAGAATTTTAAGGGGTTGGAATGGCTCTTATAGACCATCTAGTCCCCAGATCTTCTCCTTCATGGAAACAACAGGAAAATCACAGCTTAGGGGGAAAAGTATGAAATAAAACAAAAATATTAAAACTTAACATAACATGCACGTGTTTCCATCTTTCTTTAGGCTTGGAAATCAGCAGCAAGCATTGCCTGATAACAGGGCATGATGCTCATTATCTCCGCTCAAACAGAAATTCCTGCATCTTTCCTGTGACAGCTCTCTATCCACAGAAGAGTTATCAATAGCACAGAGACTTTGTCTGCTGAAATGATTGTAATCACTAACTCAGCTTGGTAACACATTAAACATCTCGACAGCAATGAGATACAGGGTGTTGAAACTTTCAAAGAGAACAATTAAATGCTTTTCTAGATTCATTGCTTCCTCTTCATTCAGGAGCATGGACCTAAACACAGATAACTACTTGAAGATTAAAACACAAGCTTCAGCTATCAAGTTGTATCTTTAACTGTTGGTATGAGAATGTAACCATAATTTTCTTTGTGAATATGTCAATTCCTTTTCATTTTCCTTGGATTACCATAGGCTCCAAATGGAATATTGTCTGATATTATTAATGGGAAAAAAACCCAGAAGTTTTTTAGAGTATTATACTGTAGGCAACCAGGAAGAGGCTATTTGAGAAAGAACTTTAAAATACCTCTCTTTATCAATGATTTCACCTACAACATAGACATAATTTTCCTTAAAAAAATTTAAGACCACAATTTGCATTTCTTTGGGAGATCTGACACACCCTTGTGACAGACAACACATTCGAAAAGTCTGTTCTGCAATTCTCTTTAAAACATTTTTCTAATCATCGATATTTTTATTTTAAAATTTCAATTTTTTTAAAAAAGTATTACATTTAGAAATATTTTACTTCTTGACAAAAGAAAGAATTCTGAAAATTTTATAGGTGAAGAAAGCTTCAAAAATCTTTGTTTATTTTTAATGCCATTTCTTATAAAGATAAATCCACATGGATAGTTCTCAAGTCTTCCTGCAATGTCAAAACTTGAAGTGATCCTTTGGAATGAAAGATACCCACCTATCTGAGATGATGAATGATATGAATGATACCCACCTATTCAGATCTGAAATTCTACTCTAAGTCAGAAGTTGCCCTTTACTTCCATTCTGGTTAAAGTCTAAAAATGGGGAAATAAACCTTAAAAGTTTGCATTTTGTATTCTACAGTGATATGTTCCTTCCTTCTCCCTCACTTCTATTGCAAATGTTTTAAAATCTTAAAAGCCACCAACATTTTTACAGACTCAGACAGGAGTCTGAAAATCTAGGACTACTTTTTATGTTGTATGCCTCTTCACCCTGGTTCTAGTATTAGCTTATAATTGTTTATTTGTAAAGAAGGAGATTTCTGAAGCATAGGTCAGTATATTATGTAAATATAAAATCAACCAAAACAAATATATGTGATAAACTCGGTTCTGAATGAAAAGTATCACTGGAAGTGACTGGAAGTAGCATCAGATGTTTTCAGAGCTCTCTCACAACATCTGTCCCTGGAAACATTTACACTACAGCCTGGAAAGTACAAAGCACAGATTGGGTCAACAGCAGACAATCTGTGTGAACAACATGTTTGTTTTTATTGTTTGACTGGCCTTGTGCAAAGGTGCTTGTGTGATATCTTTGTGTGTTCAAATAAACACTAAATACAGCAAGACTATATAGCTGGATCACCAGATCCAACTCCAAGGAAAGCATTTAGAAGGTTCAACAAGCCTTGTAAGACAGGAACAAATTTCTGTATTTATCAGTTGTCTCTATCCACTGTGAAGAAGGGCTTCTCAGGGGTTTAACTGCAAATATGCTCTAAATCAAAACAATGCTTTCTTATGTGTGAAGTTGCTCTCAGTCCTTCCATGCTAGATTTGAGAGGAATCTGAATCCTGAATGTCATGGGTTTTCTGCTGTTCTTTTAAGAGAATCTCATTATCTTTACAGTCAATAAGGTATAAGGGGGGTTGATATGCTCAACATATTGTGGCCAAGATGAAAATTAGCATTTCAAATGGCTGGAGCTATTGTACTCTTAAGTAGGCCTGTTTAACCCATCATTCAAGCAGGGGAAATAAAACAGATGAAGGGCTTTGGCAATTCTTTTCATGGAAGTAGATTCCAACGATGGTGCCTGCTGTAACTAAGATCTGGGTGTCCTTTTAGCCAGTGCAGCAACCATGCTTTGGGAAGCCACAATGTCATCCTCAGCTGTGGCTAGGAGATAAGGACACTGCCTAATAAGAACAGTTCTAGGAGGAGAACAAATGAGATTACTCGAAGAAGTCCTTAGGTCTGCCAAAACCTAGGCTGACTTTTTTGTCTTGGGCTGTCCCAGCTGGGAAGGCTTAAGCATGCATATCACGTAGTTTAAAAAGGAGGGTATGGAACAAGATTTTCAAGGACAGTGTCAGTGAAATGACGCAAGCGTTGGAATTGCAGAAAGAGCCCAAAGAGCTAAACCTATTAAAAAACTGGCACACTACAAATTTGCACTCTGTTTAGCAATTTGGCAGAATCCATTTATGACAGATTTCATGTTGGGGATTGAGTCCAAAAACTACTCCTCCCCCAATTATGAACTGAATCTCCTTCCCATTTCTCTTTTTTCTTTCTTTTTTCTTTTTTCAAAAATAATAATAAAGCCAAAATAAAACAAAGCGAAATAAAATAAAACCGCTTTGCTTTGACTTGCAGAGCAACATGAAGACTAATGAAGGGCGAGGGTGTGAGTTTCCCCACCAGGATACATTACCAACTGGAAAATTTGGAGAGAAGCAGGAAGGTGGGACTGGAGGCACCAAGCTGGTAGAATCTGAGTGTGTCATAAAGGTCAAGCGCAGCATCCGAAGTGGAGCCAGGCATCCCATGCAAGAGTAACCCCACTGGTTGGCGGCCAGCTTGCGTTGGCATTGGTGCTGTGGCAGATGCTCATTTAAACTTCCACCCCAAAACTTGCTGGAAGAAAACTTACAACAGTAGGTAGGAGAAGATGGAAGGAATAAAATGGGAAAAAAACAGTAGACAGACTGGAGACCAAAGCAAACTGGCTACGGTACAAATGCATTTGAATTGTCAACGTGAAGCTAATGGTTCTTGGTCCCAACTGTCCCTTTGGCTGCCATAAGTTTTATCTTTGGGTCATTATAACATAATACATCTGACAGTTACCAAGTATCCCTTTGCTCTTTCATAGCAAATTGATTTTTGGTTTTGCATCTATGGCAATACTTTGACCAAATTTTTTTTCGATTACACAGGAAAGTGGGAAAAAAAATATTTGACAGTGTGAACTCCCCATTGCTTCATATTGGAAACAGTTTACCAAGAAAAGTTCTTTCCAAAGTCTAGTCTAAAATTGACTTTGTATGTCAGGAGATTCTTGATTGCCAGGACAAAAGTGAATTTTCTTTTACATATACCTGTGTCATTATAGTTTGATGTGAGAACTGAAATGAAGAGCACTGACTTTGGATGGTTCCTTAATTTAGATAAATTGAAGCAGCAGCTTAGGATCAGCTGCAAAAGTATAATCCAAAATATCAACACAATTTTCAAGAGACTATGTAAAGTGGAAACTCTAGTCCAGGATTTTTCATGCATTTTCCATTTTCTGCCTGAATTTTTCCACATGAAATTATGTTTTAACTTACATGGTACTTTTTCCTCAAAAATATTTTCTTTATATTTATTTCATTTTGTCATTTAATTTCATGATGAATGCCAGATACAGAGCCTAAAATCTAGCAAAAAGAGTGAATATGAGGTGTTGTCACTAGAAATCTGTGGGGTACCAACATAGCAATCGCATACTGAAAGATAAATTGGAATATATGCAATTATGCAGAATATTGAACCATACTGCTAATATACAGTGATATTTGTTCATGGGTATTAGTTTCAAAGCATTATAAATAATTATGAGTGTTGATAAGCATGAGTAACTAAAATAAAAATGTATCCCAAAAGAAATTTTCTGTACTTATGATTCAAATAGAACTCCATTGGTTGCATTTTCAAAAGGTAAAATTTCTAAGCTTTAATGTACAATATGGCAATGTATTCTTTATATTGAACTACTAGCTAACGCTACACGTGGTAGTTTATTACTAATCTCTCCAAAGTTTTTACTAGTTTGGACACAGGAGTGGCTTACAGAGTTCCTATCCTGCTGTTCATTTTCATGGGATAGCAATAGAAATATCAGGGACATGATTTACAAGTTTGAACAACTGCATGTATGAGTTTTCATTTTATCTGGACCATTTCAGTAATTCTGGGAGCTATCACAAATATTTGTCCCAGGAAGACTCAGTGGGAAGTGAAAGTCTAGGAGAAGATGTGGGAAGAAGAGGACCGAGACCTACTGTTGTCAGTATGGTTAATGCTGAGGAAAAAGCAGATGGAGATTATCTTGGTTTCAGCTGGGAGAAAAATACTGAGATGTTTTAGCTGCTTTAGCAAGAGTGCAATTGCTGCTAGGTGAGATAGTCAAAATTACCTCCAGTCCTGTCAGTGCAATGCCAGCTCCCTGGAATTGTGATGTCGATTAACCATGGACGTTGTTTCCTATTGATCATTTCAGTATGAAACTCCCAGCTACTCGGGAGTGCACAGGGCTGTGTTTAGGTAAGGTATTCACCATCATTCCCACTGCCCCATGTGATCTTGGATTAAGTAATCTAGTTAGCTTACAGGGTCAAACATCTTAGTGCAATGAAAGCTTTGTGATAGTTCATAATGCAAATGAAAAAGCTGTTGACTTCTGAAGCCAAGAGCTAACAAGTGCTACTGGTGACTGAGTCAGGTTTGTTGTAATCTTTACTTTGAAGATATGCTGGAGTTCTCCAAGGTTAATGAAGCACTTGTGGGAGAGCTTTTCTTCAGACTTTAGCTCTGTTTTATTCTTAATAGAACCATTAACTTCCTACACTAACCTTTCTACTTGTTACTATTACACACATTCTGTCCACTAAAGCTTTATATTGATTTTTGCCAGGGAGCTCTTAAAAATTGTTGGTTTAAATACATCGGCTTTTTGGTTCTGTTAGCATTGGATGGGATACAGACAGACAATGATTAATTTGTAGATTTTAATTTACTTTAGATATATGTTACAGTCACTTTGGCAAGACCATTGTCATTAGGTTTTGTGTCTTGAATCATTTACTCTAATTATTCCAGATATCTCTTTAATTGCTATCGTTTCCAGTTAAGAAAGTAAAATTTACAAGATATGATGAATAGTGTTAGCAAAATACATTGAGATACTGGAAATTCTACTGATCCTTCCAAATTTAGGACCTCATCTATGAACAGTGGTGCCAGTGGGGCAGTGAACCAACAGTTCTTGCCCTCTGGAATTTAGCCATGCATTAGAAAATCCTGTATTCTCCTTTTAACATTTTAATCTCCTACCTCTTCATTTTGTTTATGAAGTTTTTATATTAAGATTCCAAAGGAACTTATTTTTTTCCTTTGGTAAAAAAGCTATGATAAATTAATTAGAAAATACTTCAGGATTGATGCCAAATTTTATGGGTTTAAAATAATTTTTCTAGTTTAATTTTGCCTTTTTATTTGCAAGTTTTATAGATACCATTGTGTTGGTTTTACATGACCTGGTTTTTGGTAGCAGGAGGGGAGATGTGGCTTCTTTGAGAAGCTGCTGGGAGCTTCCACCATGTCCAGCATAGTGAATGCTGATGCTCTGAAGATGGTCATGCTGCTGGCCAAAACTGGGCCAACAAATGATGGTAACACCTCTGTGATAACAGATTTAAGAAGAAAATCAAAACAAAGTAGCACATAGTTTTCAAATAGTTTTTGTTTCAGCCAGAGAAGAGGAGGAGATGAGAAGACACAAGGGAAACAACGTGGGGACACCAAGGCCAGTGCAGAAGGAGGGGCAGGAGCTGCTCCAGGTGCCAGAGCTGAGATTCCTCTGCAGCCATGGTGAGACCATGGTGAAGCAGCTGTGCCCCTGCAGCCCCTGGGGATCCATGGGGGATGCAGAGATCCACACATAGCCCATGGGAATCCATGAGGGGTGCAGACACCCACCCACTGCCCGTGGGGAAGGTGCCCACACTGGAGCGGGTGGGTGCCTGGATCCAGTGGGGGACCCAGTGGAGAAAGGGGCCCTGTTCCCAGGCTGGAGCAGCCTGTCCTTGAAGGACTGCACCTCATGGAAGAGTGACCCATGCCACGGCATTTTTGGAAGCATTGTTTGCCCATGGGAGGGATTCATGTTGCAGCAGTTTTGGGAGGACTGCTGCTCATGAGGTTGGAGAAGCTGGAGAAGTTCAGGGAGAGCTATCTCCTGTGGGAGGGGACTCTGTGGTGCAGCAGGGGAAGGAATCCTCTCCTTGAGCAGCAGAAGAAAACCTTGGGTGATGAACTGACCAAAACCCCCACTCTGCTGTCTCCCTGCACTGCCGATGGGGGGAGGGAGGAGTTGGGGGAAAAAAAGGTGGTTTTAAGGACTTTACTTCTTATTATCTTCCTCCTGATTTTGTTAATAACAAACTTACTTTGTACTTCTAAGTTGAAGTCTCCTGGTCTCCATCTCGACTCATGAATCCTTAGTTTTACTTTTTTTTCTCTCCTCTGCCCAACTGTAGCAGGAAGGGATGAGTGAGCATCTGTCATGGGTACCTGGCATTTGGCCAGCGCCAAGACCTACGTAGTCGGTTATCCTTTTTGATTTCCTTCAGTCCATGGTTTATTTCCATTTCATCTCTACTTGAAACACTGAAGCACTTCAGCTATAAATATTTGGTTATAAATGCTGGTTTTATCTGACATTTTGAGTCAAAGATGACTTTATCGGTTTTGCTGTTTTTCTGGTTCTATTTTCCAAACAGAAAATAATGCTCTAATCAGTGCCAATTTTTTGTTGGCAAATAAAAAGTAAATCAAGGAGTAGTTTTTCCTCTATTTTTTGATGTCTGTTTTTTAACCTCGGTGTAGGCAGTCAGTGAAAGCAGACTGCGAGCAAAGTATATTAGGCTGGTTGGAACCCTTGTGCTTTGCAAAATTACTTGTAGTTTTCCTCCATGGGGATTTTACATCAAGGCAGTTATTTCAACACCATTGTTTTTACAATGGATGGTAATAAAAGCTTGGATATTTCCCTGTTTGATTAGGAAAGAAACACATATACCCAGTCCTGGGATCTGAGCATGTTACTACGATGAAGACTCTTGGAAATTACTTTCCATTTTAAGAGTTACTAATAAAAGAATTCTTTGCATTATGGGTCAAATTTCTATCTGTGTATTCAGGCTTGACTCCCTTGATTTGATTGCTCTACACATTTCAGAAATCATTGTAGCTTTGAACAAGATTTGCTTTCAATAAGACATTATTCACATCTGCCCAAGAATTAGGCTTTGAGAGATTTGTACTAATATTTTCTATTATGTTGGTCAACAGGGTGGCATTCTCTAAGTTTCACTTTGATATTCAGATTCAAATATTCACAACAAAAATATGAATGTCTCATGATTGCAGCTGTGCAAATAGCAAGGGATTACACCAACTTTGAAGTTGGATTCTGTTCTTATTCTTTTTATTATTCATTTCCCTGTGAATGGTAATGGCAGAAATGTGAGGAACTTGCTAAAACTGACAGACAATAATGCATATTCACATCTGAATATGCAGAAACCACCCCTGCCCTAGACTCTCAGGACAGCTGCTTGCCTGTCGACNGAAACCCTAGACAAAGGGCTTGGGGAAGGATCCATTCTGAGGGGGATGGACGGGGGTACACAGGGGCAAACCATTTTGTGACTGATTAATATAGAAATGCCTTAATATAATAGAACAATCAAATAAACTCAAAAACAGAACACCACACTTGCCACTAATATGTATTTAATAAATTGAAACAGACAAACGGGTACCACTACATCAATGAACTTTTTTTGACTGCTTAAAGCAGCCAGAGCTTCATTCAGCACAGGAAGAGTACCTGTACTCGGATCTCACTGAATCCTTCAGAAGCAGTATTCCATGCATTATTCTGTGGTATCAATGTAGTGGAAGAAAATTAAATGTAAACATTTGGTGTAAACAGCAAAAAAAAGTCTAGCATTCAGCAATTTAGGTCATGATCCCTCAGTCAGAAGGAAATAAGTTGTTTGTTTTTTTTAAATCTGGTGTTTGTGAGCATTGCCAGAATATGAGAGTGGCTGGATAATTGAGGGGGGAAAAAAGGTTAATGCATCCTAATTAAATTACCTGAGCTTCTACTTATCTTTTCCTAAAAAATGAAAAAAAAAAGGTGAGTATTTTCTTCATTTAGTTAGTCGTTCAGTAAATGCATCACATAGACAATTAAATATATGGGAAGAAAATGACCCCATCGACTTGAAAAATACACTCAGAAATAATACTGTACGTGTGTAATGGCAGTCCACAGGCAAGAATTTGCCAACAGATAATATTTGCTGGGCAATTTTGAGTAGGAAATACAGTCTTAAAATTGATTTAATTTACAAGCAAGCTATGAACAGAGAAGAATTAAATCCATTTAATTAATATATTAATAACAAAAATATGTCTGCCTTCCTTAAACCAGCCAAAATTCAGCTCAAAAAGAAGACCTCATTTACTTAAAGGATTATGAACCACAGAATAACTTTTCAGCAAAGTGGAACAGAGTCTGAAGCAGAGTGAAAATGCATGAGGCCTTAATACAGTGTAATATTTCACAGTGAGCATTTCAGCAGCTGTACAAATAAAACCATCATCTTAGAGAAGAGAGTGATCGAGAATTCAGTGAAGGATGTTTCCAAGAACTAAGACAATTCCAGAAACCAATTTAGAATGAACTAGTGAGGAAGGAAATTTTCTTAAAAGTACCCCACCCCACAAACTTGTTTGTGAACACCAAAGCAATGTGAAATGTAATATCTCAAGTAAAGATCTAAAATGCAGATTTCAACTCTGTTCAGGAATAGACAAAGGCAAAATATGATTCCAAGCTAAGCCTTCTCTATTCAGAAAGCCACTTTCTTTTAATGGGATAATAATTGGGTTTAAATTAGAAATTAATAGCACTGCATACATATACGTACATAGAATAAATAAATTTATATTTTGTATGATGCAACTCATAATTTATTATACACTGGACAACATTTGAGCTTCTCTCTAAGCTGTTCTCTATATATGTTTTACCTTCCAAGCCCTTCAGTGGTAATGCTCCTCTTCCCAACAAGAGGCATCATCATATACCATATAAAATGTAGTCCTGTGAACACAAATAGCGGAAGGTAACGCTTCAAAATTGGGATCTAATGAATTAGAGCTACAATTCTTTTAAAGAATATATTTAACTAATTAGGATATAGTCTTTTTCAGCTGAAATTCACAAATTTTTCCCCCAAATAAATAAGGATTTTTTTTATTCTAAATTAGTTTGTTAGGTGTTTCTAGATCTCTTTTTATATTTAGCTATTTGAACCAAGGATCATTGCAAAGTCAGAGGTGAAAGCAAATTTGACTACTACTCCAGATCCTTATAAGAAATTTCATACAGATTATGAAGTCATATGAATAATATCTTTTCGTAGAAATGCATTCAAATATGTATGATGTAAATTAGGAATATAAACAGAGGTAACAAATTGTTCGGGAGGAATGGTAATGTAGATAAAAATAATTCCTTTGAGCCTCTTTTCAACTGCAGTGGAGAATTTTTAATACAGTTAATTCTTCTTGAGTCCTGCAAACCCAAACACAACCATCAGGCTCTAATATATAATAATGTCTAAAAGCAGAAAAAAAGTACAAAACCAAAACGTGAAACCACCCATATAACAGAAGATGAAAGAATTGGAAAACCGTAGTAGAAATGAGAGTTAAAATGGATAGGCTAATTATTTCTGTGTTATTACCCTAAACAAAACACTATAGCAAAAACATTATTTGAAATGGATCAGTTAAAGCAATTTGTAACTCATCTAACATTTACATATTCTAACCTAGAATTTCAATGTCACTTAAGATGCTACATACCTCATAATTTTTACATTTTTCATTTAGATTCCTGAATAACTAAAAAATAATGAAAGTATGTGTTTTCCAATGCATTCAGTCCAAGAGAATGCCAGGCTCCAACACTCAGTCCCAAAACAGCAGTCAGGAAAATTTGTATCTGCCAATCACATGCCAGGCTCCATGCTACGAAGTGCTGCTCTTGCTACATGAGCTTTAACGTCATTGTTCCTTTAACTTGCCTTTTGCCAAAAGATTTAATTTTCATGCAAAAAGCCTGAACTGCACATCTCGAGCATGCACACCATCAGCACTGCAGCAGCATGAACTTTCAGTAATCTGAGTGATAAAACAGTGCCCCTGTGCAGGGGTTAGAGAGGCTCTGTCCTGCGGTGGATTGTCTAAAACGATCACGAAGGCCACCACGCAATCCCTGAAAGACGAGCACTGATATCATAAAAATCACCATGCTCAGTAACTGGCAGCAGTGCTGACAGACTTGGCAGAGAGGCCAAAGATTCAATTGACCTAAAGACTAAACAATGGGGTTTTTTTTCCAGTGGAAATGTTCCCTTTAGATCAGGGCTGAGATACATTTAGCGTGACAATGGTTCTGCATGACACGAAGCTCTTCCCTATAAAAATAGCCTTAAAAAAAAAGAAGAGCAGCAAAAGCTGGCTTAGGAGATGAATGTGACTAAGCCAGATTCTTTATTCATCCCTTTCATTATTCAAAGACACACACACACAGGTATACGTGCACATGTTTAAATACAAACTGACTGAAAACTAACATAGCTAATTTTGACCCAAATTATAACTGTGTATCTGATTTCCTTCTAAACACAAAGTACCTGAGCATATTGACAGCATGCTGGTGCATACAAGAACAATTCTGTTCTCAGCCGTGCCACCTTAACTCTGGACAAACTCCACAGATGTCAATGAAATGGTACTGGATTTGTAATGGAGTGGGAATAGAATATTACCCAGCATATCTCTTTTATTTTTAGTATATTTTATTTTAAGCAAAACATACAGAAGAAATCTTCCGTTGCTCTCCTGGTATCAATCAATGACCATTGCTCTGTTAATGTATTGCAATAAAATATCTCAACGGTGCATTGAGCTGGTTGACTGTAATATATCAGCAGATCAATGGCTTGCAAAAAGAGAATGGTCAAATGCAAGACAACTTCTCCAATTAGATAATTGTCAAAGATTTCACACACTGAATTCATAATGACTTAAAAGAAATAAGACAACAGTGTTAACTGACTAACTGGAAGTCTCGCAGGGTTTTTCCAATTGTTATCCTCCTTCTTGTACCCCCATTATTAAAACTAAAGATAATATTTATTTAATAAATTTAAAGATGCTTGTATTCTGATTTGGATACTGCAGCTTGGGCTCCTACTTGCCGTTAAGAGACTTCTCCCCACTGAAAAAGCAAAACAAAACAAAAGAAACCAAGAGAGAAAGTAGTAACACAGAGAACTGGAGGTCTGCAGCCCACATCCTCAGTGAAGGAAGTTTTCAGCCATTTTGTAAATCCTGGGCTACTTTCAGGATTCATTCATTTCCAGAATAATCCTGCGTCAACTTAATTGACAGCCTTAATTCTTTCTAACTATGTTTTCCTTTGTCTAAAATGTCTTTCAGGTCTGTAATCATACTTACACATGGACCTGATATTTAGAGACAAGACATGTACGTATATTTTTGTATGCAAGTGGACATCTGAACACACAAAACAAGAAGCTGTCCTCCTAACATGTGTGATTTCTTCCTCCTCAAAAAATTTAAATCCTTCTTGTGGGTGAAATCATTTATGTGAAAAAAAAATCTGTTCAATTTTAAAAGCCAGAGCTAAAAGCTTTGCTCTGTATGCAGTTGTTCTACTGCAAAGAATTTTTTATTCATACATCCCTCTTTTTCATTGACATCATATATTTCTGTAATGGTGCATAATTAAGCATTGACAAATCTAAATCAATAAACATCTTCATTGGTTGGGATGGCATCAGCACTTAAAAGCTCTGCCTATAGAGAAGCCCTGGGATATCAAAGACCAAATTATATATTTCAAGATATTGATGTTTTTGATTTGTTCTGATCTTGGAATATAATAAAGATAACCTCTCTGCTTTGCTTCATTTTTATGTTGGGTTTTTTATCTCATTGAGAAGGGAGAAGAATAAACAAAAACCAAAACCAAGCAAACAAAAAAGCACTGAAGCTAAACAGCTAGACAGTTCAGTGCAATCTTCCCAAGTAATAGACGTTTTTAGAATAAGATTTCCGTGTAACAGAAGTGTGAGGTGGTGACTTGTCAAAGAACTAAGAAGAGTAAGTGGAGAGTTGGGCTTTCCCATGTGCTGTGACTCACCAGATGGAGCTATCCAGACAGCTGTATTTACCTGCAGGGGATGCAGAGTGCTACAAGAAATGCTCCACGACCTTAAAGAGTTTTCTTTCCAACCTCAATTATTTAATGATTCTATGAATCTGTATTGTGCCTTCTTTTAAGCAAATGGAATCTATCTCCAGTAAAGTTCATTTTCTTTATCCAAACTTGTGCTTGAAGCACACAAGCAAACAATAATCCCTAGTGCCAAAGTATTACAAACTTCATCTAATTACTCAAAGCTCAGAGATGTCTTAATTGAGGTTTGATTTTTCCTTTTAATGGTTACATATGCCGCAACAAAACCCAAGTAATACACTTTAGAAAATTTCTCTTCAACATGGTATTTCTGTTTCTGCACAAAACAAGAAATCGCAAAACATGCATAAAAAACTGAGCATAATAAACAAAAATATTTTCCCAGTACTCAAAGCAGGTTACACACCAGAAAACATCAAGACATGAGATGATCTAATTGAGCATAGGTGTACTATAAGGTCAGAAAAATTGAAAGTTAAAATTGTCCATTCATTTTTAATCAGTCTCTCCCATTTGTTTACTTGAGGATATGCTCTATTATTATCACCAACTATAATAGTAGAATTTAATAATTGAAAATTAACAATTTGCATTTTTCAATGCTAAGTAATCTCAAAGGATTTTCCACATAATTAATTCATCTTTACATCATACTCGTAAATAGAAATGAAATACTGTCTTGCTATTCTATATGGAAGAAAGAAACAGAGTTCATATAGAAAGTTAACACTGGGATTAGTTTCTATTTCTCAAATTTTGCTTACTGAAACGCAGAGTACAAGAAATACTGAATTAATGTAATATAAAATATGGTGACAGTCTTAGTATTGCATGTGTCAGATCTGGTACAATCCAGAAGTGCATGAAAGGAATTTATAATACAGTGCTTGTCATACAACACAGCCTATCTCACAGAAGTGCTAAGAAAACTTGTATGTTGTTACCATTCAGTATCTGACAAATAGTATATGATTCCCTAATGACTCCTGAAGGCTTCAGGTCTTTAGTCACAACAAAGTCAAAAAGAAGTAAGGATGTCATCAAAGTCGTAGACAGTCTTAAATAACATGTGGACAGGAGTTGTCTCAAGCAAACAAGTTTACTTTGCTAACATATGTTAACAAAACATAACATCCCAAGCAATTGTCTCTCATGGACAGCAAACTAAACACTAACCACAACAACTCTAGACTTCCAAAAGTTTGAGTTTCTAATGCCAATTCTCTCCCAATATTTAAGTGAGGTCTTGAATATGTAATTACTTGGTTTTAAAGTCACATACCTACAAAAGTATGTTTCAGTTATATAGTGTAAGGGTCCCATAGCTTTCTGTTATTTGAGGGATATGAGGGGTGAGACAACTTGCCTAGAGCAGCAGCTATACACACAATGAATACTTCAAGACATGGAGGATGTGTCAGGATCCATCTGCCCTGCTCACAGGGGCACTGTGCACTTCAACAGGGATCCAAAACATCTCAGCACAAGGGGAAACACTACTGTGCCACAAGGACACTCACCACCACAGAGGCACAAGGTGTTTGCTGCAACATGGTGCCATGCCAAAACATCAACACCTTTCCCTGTGATGTTTCCACTCAGGCTGTGACTTTGTCGTGTCAGAGTGTGCCATGAGAACTGGCAGGTCTGAACAACGTGTCAGCTTCACCTCTACCTGTAGGATAAAAACCAAAACCAAACCAACAAAATAAAGAAAATTCCTAAACAATTATATTTTTTTGCAGCATTACAAGATGGCTAGGCCAAATTCTACTCTATTGGAGCAATGTGCTCTACCATTTCTGACAGTTACTCCAGCACAACTGAGAGTAGAAATTAGGTTATTATTGTAGCCTTTGACAGAAAATGTTGCTAAAGTGATGTTGTCTTCAGAGTCTTTCAGGAAATCTGTAAACATGTTTAACATTTCTTTGAATGGGAAATATGGCTTGTCAATCTATACTGACTCAGTGAAAAGAAAAGCCCAATATATTAAGCTTAGATCCTGCAGGCATTTTTTTTCTTTAATGATTAACTCTACAATATAATTTCATCCTTTCACAAATCAATCGCATTAATCATAAGAACTCAAAATGAATGTTTACACTGCATTTGTCTTCTGGTTTAATTCTTTTGGACATTGCTTAACTGAGTAGAATTCAGCACGGGGAAAAACATAGCATAGGTACTGCTGCTAAATTAAGACCACAAATTCACTAATCAGAAGGAGTTACCGAGTCTTTAATTCAAGTCCTCTAGGGACTTGAATTAACTTCCATCCCATTGAATAAGACCACCATCTTTTCTGAAATAGAGAGATTAGTAAAAAGTATGCCATGGTTATGCTTTGTGGAGATAAACCCTTGGGCTGTAATCTACAGTGTTTATAGCCCACACAAGAATGTTATTAATCTTTCAGAGCACCCCCTTATGGACCACGTGTAAAACAGACCAAGAAAAAACACAGTTATCTCTATGAGGAATTTAGGACGCAGAAAGGAGTCAAAACTGTTTCTGTGTGGCTGTGCTTTCTCTGTGCCAAGTCCTTCTTTCTAGTGTTCAATCTGTATGTGGGCAGGGAAGTGGTCACTCCAAATGTAAATGCCATTTTGGCTTTGACCTTAATCCCTAAACTAAAGGGTGAAAGCACAATAATTGCAATACTATTCTGGCTTCATAGTTTACTATTATAAATCACATACTAGCATACTATAACCATTAGTGAATAATTTTTAAGGTAAATGAGAAAAAAACTATTTAAGAAAGTAGAAACAATACCCTGTAATACATAAGAATTTTCATATAAGAAAGAAAAGAATCATGAATAAGTAACAGGACTACAAAAACGAATAGTTCATAAAATCCAACAGTTTAGAAAAGATTCAAAAATCCAGTCAGATACACATAACTCCATTACTGCGAATATGGCAGTCAGGTTTTGATGCTAACTACTTGGTCTGATACCCATTAACTTTAATATAGAGATAAGCAAATGTTAAAAAAGTTTTACTTATTGACATCTAAACATTCTTGTGTGACAAAGTCAAGATTTAATAAGCTACTGGTAAAAATTAGTCAGAATTGCAGGATCATAACAGGACTTAAGTTTTGAAATCTTCATCCTATCAATTGGTTTTGAACTGGATATCCCTTGGTTTACTGCCAGAAATATTCTCTGACTCTTCAGAAACCTAGCCAGCTTCTAAACTCAAAGTTCCTGGGCTCTCAACCCCATCACAGCCTCACTGAAAAAGAATAATTATTTTGTTTTGTACAGCGTAAATGCAAAAAAAAAAAATATCAGGATTGTAAATTCTCAGAAAAACAGAATTGCTATTTCCCACTCAGCTTTTAAGATAAGAATAATGACATTTAGCGAGCCTTAAAAACAGTTGCATTTGATGTGAGATTTCCAGCTGCGTGAATTGACCAAGGTAGTGAGGGGGACAAGCACATGGTCTCTGTGCCTTCTGTCCTGTGTGGGGTGGTGCTCGACCCTGCTTGCTCACCGGATTTTCTATGGAAACCCCTTCTAAGCCTTTAACCCTGAAAGGGAACTTGGATGCACCTTGCTCAGAATATTTAGAGTTTATTATCTGGAGAAAATAATACTACTGGTCACAAAATCATTGGCTGTAATTTATATGCATGCACTATTTGTCCAACACTTGTGCAGTGCCAACAAGTCCGTAAAAAAACCCACGACAGATTTGAAAGGATGAAGAGCTACTTTTGCTAAGTAGCTGTTTGTTAATTTGGTCTGAGTTGGTCCTTGTTGAAAAAGGTCCAAAAATTTATGAAGTTATTAATGCAATCATGCTCCACATGATGTCCACTAAGCTCTCTCATATGGGACAAACTAACACTTTACACAGTTTTCCTGCTGCTTCGCTGATAAAGGGCCAGACTCTGGGCTAGGTGCTAGGTGTGTCTCTGGATGTCTCCTCAATGATGGCAGTGATTTAAGTGAAGGCTGTAACTGAAAAAAAAAAAACAAAACCAAACACCAAAATAACAACAAAACCCACAAAAAAACCCAACAAATAATCAAAGTGCAACAAAAAACCCAACCAAAAAAACCTCAACCAAAACCAGCCTACTCACATACAGAGTTCAGAGGGTTCAGAGCCAGTCCAGTGCAGTCACACAGCTGGGGAAGGGCTATCCAGACAGAGTAGTTTTTTTCCCAGAGTGGCTGGACTGTTCCTCCAACCCAGTGAATTAAATCTTCAAAGGAACCTCTACTCGTGTCAGTCCTTATGTAAAGAACTTGATACTGCCAGCATTCCCTTACTTCAGCAAATAACAGGAATCTATATCTTTCAAATAGTGAGATAAGACATGCCTTTTTAATCCCCTCTGTAGGAAGACTTTAATCAATAAAACTTCCAGTTTTGATCTACAGCCAGCCAGCCCATACATCAGGGTATGATGTGAGTTTCAAAATGTTGGTGAAACTTACCACGTAGATATCCAAAACAATTAGCCAAGTTGCCATAAACCAGCCTTCTGCCCCACAGCAATGCTGACCTTGAAAACTTGAAAAAAAATGTTACTTTATGTTCTATGTATGCAAGAAAGCAGTCTCAGAGAGCTTGCACATTTTAATCCTTCATAGCTTTATTAAACCTATTTTCTTAAATTTGTCTTCCATGGGGGTCTCAGTCTGCCTTGCAAAACAAATAGAATTTGAAGAAAATGTTCTCAATAGTTAAGACTGCAGATAGAAATTCAGCATGGAAGTGGAGGAAAGCAGACTTAGAACAGCCAGCCAAAATACTCAAGAATTTATGAGGGTCTGTAAACAGCAAAAAATAATAGATGCAGATTTTCTGGCTTTAATTATATTGGATGCTAACAGACTGAATATATAGAGATAATTTATATCGTAAATAGCATTTGAGATTAGAGAAAATTAATTTAATTTTGCAAAAACAGTAGTAAAGGATTCTCACTTGATTTATTGTGTGTTTCCTCCTTCCCTCCACAGTCACACGAACAAAGGAATGGCCATCTGCACATGGACAGGCCTTACCTGGAAAACGTCCCTGGGACACCCTGCACCCAGGGTCCTTTAACCCTGGACCTTTGTCCTTCTAGCTGAAAAGAACCATTCTAACACCTATTGGTAGAATTTAAGTTTACATCCTGTGTTTTTAAGGTTTCCAGCTACTGGAGGAGAGTGTGGTTACTGATGCCTGAGTAGCAACACTTTTTATTTGAACCAAGGCAGCATTCAGGCTTTGTAGATGATGCATTCTACAAGTTCTGAAACTTGCCCAGTGAACACGTATTTGTCTACTAAAATGCAGCAATTTCCAGCGCTGACCAAAGTAACCTAAATCACACAGCAACATTGTAGATCATGTTAGGACAGGAACACAAGAATAACTCTTCCTATTAATGCCAGATAGGGAAAGTCATTACATAAGATGTAATTACTTAAGCTGGAATTTGTCCAAAACCTGGAGTTCAGCCGAACACTAGTTTAACATTAAATAAATAAGTAAAATAAAAAATATTAACAAAAAAATTAACAAATCCTAATGGCATCCAAACAAAGAAGAATTTCTTACTTTTTGATGATATGTTATCCAGTCAATTCAGAGCAACCGTGATACCCAAAATGAGTTTGCTCTGGACCCCAAGTGAGAAAAAATGGGGGGGGGGGGCGGGGAAGAAAATTATTGACTCTTTTCTGAGTTGCATTTATTCATGCTAATCTCCTAGTTAAACATACAACACTTATGATTTTTATTACAGATATTAAAAAATTATCTACCTTTGACAAAATTTCAGGTGACTTTATAAATGATTAAATGATCTCAGAATAAAAGTAGAGAACAGATAATTTAAATGTGCACAATTGTGCATGTTTATATACAAACATGCACCAGTTTGAATGATCTACTTGTACATGGCATGCAAATGAAACTACCATCACTAGTCATGAAAATCATCATCATCACTTCCAGAATTTCCCTAGGATTTTCTCAGTTCTCCTTAGGAATACTCCCATTAAAATCCTCGTGAATATCTGCACTCCCAAGTACACTAAAAAATAAATCTAGTTAGTTAATCTGAGAGCAGCAGAGCTAATGAAGACTGTTTCCCAAATCCCCACTCAATATGTCCAAGTCTTCCTCTACGCTACTTCCAACCTCCCTCCACTCCTTCATTCTTGCTCAAAATGAGGACAGAGCACAGAACCTCCCTTCTGGATTTCCTAATTGCTGAACAGGGAAGAGGCAGCACAAGAGCTATATTTATGCTGCTTGGCCAGCCATCACATGTCTGCTCCCAGAAAGAAAATAACACGAGCTCACCACACGCTTTCTTGCAGCAGGAGCCTTAATTTGCATCACCTTTTCCTTTTGTTGGTAGCCAGTTTCCACAAAATTGGTAGAACTCCCCCAGTAAACTTTGGTTGAAATTAATTAAAATACTCCAAAGTTATTTGGAGCAGGATGCCAGACAAACAGCATGACAGCATAACTTGTGTTTCCTTAAGAAGGCAAGCTAAAAAAGGAAACTATTAATAATTATTATTTCTGTATACCAAGAGGCCCAAGTTCTTCACTAAGGCCTACAAACACTACTTATAATATACAGAAAATTTGCCTAACAGAAGGAAAAACAGTAGATGAAATGATAACACAGCTTGCATTAATTAACAGAGTACACTATTCACAGAGGAAGTGGCCATGAGTATATGACCCGGAGCCAAATTTTTGCTAGAGCTGAGCTCCCATTTGCTGAGGATGCTAAGACAAGACAGACATCTTCAGAAATACCAAAAAAGTCAGCAATCTCTATTTAGGTATCAGCAGAAATATTGGGAGCTTTAAAAAAAAAAAATAAAAACAAAAAAAACCCCAAACAAACAAAACCAGAGAGAGAATAGTCTCCTACTGTTCACTACAGCTGGGAGCAAGGATGTCCCAGCAGGAGCTCTGAGCTTTTCAGCTTTTGGGGTGGGGAGGCAATGGCCTCAGATTGCCTCTTCCAAGCTTGGCTGTCTGAAAGGCAAATAATAGCTGTGGTAATAAACCCAGCATTACTGAATAATTTATTCAGAGTAGAAACAAACAAACAAACAAACAAACAAACAAACAATGTTGGGGCTTTGTACTAACATGGGAAAGTTGTCTTTTAAAGATTCTTATGATACTGCCTCCGCCTCTTTCTTAGAAGACACTTAAACATCATTAGAAATCAGTAACAGAATATATTGAAGGGACCTAAATTTTGGAATGGAAACTCCTTAGAAGACCAGCCAAAGGCAGAGTGGAAGAACACTTAAAAATTTAAGTGTACCTTATAACAATATCTGTACTAGTAAAGTTCACTGAGGCTAAATTTTTCTTCAGCAGAACACAGAATTCCCTTGAGATTTGAGAAAATACTGCCATAATTTCGGAAGGGGGAGGGAATAACTCTAAAATCAAAACAAAACAAACAAAAGCCACTACATAGCCCAAAATATGTATTCAAACTTCTGATATAATACTGTTTTCCTTAGATAGCAAAATGTCCTCTTTGTGGGTCTCAAACCTCCAGAACACAGGCCTGAAAACCAACCTTTAGAATTAAATAGAGTCTCCTTTGCAATTGTCCAGGTGTTCTGCACAGCAACCTGTGAATTGATTTCCATCCAGATCCATCCAGAAGGCCTTTGTTTTACAGCACACTTAAAATAAGACAGGTCAGCAATACTCTCAGGAACAAATTGCAAAATGTTCCCATCAAGTGCTGCTTAATTCACATTTGTGTGTTAAATAGTCATGTTTCACCTCTTTATTTATGGTTCTGCACTTATTTTTCTTTTAAATAGGAAAAAAATTAATAGATCTTCCTGTCTCTCAAACCACCTTGCTCTAGAAGTAGTCAACTTATTTTGGAGAGTTAATCATCAACTCTATAATTTATTTTGAATGTATAGAGAGGACATTGTATAATTCGCTGCACATCTCCACAATCTCAGTATACCAGAGATATGGGTGTGCATAAGGTCCTAGTAAATAGACCTAAACATCCCAAAACAATGTCACAAAACAGCAAAAATATACATTTTATGAGCTTATGATGGAGTAAATATAACGGAATACATTAGTCCTACAAAAGAGGCTTTGCACCTATTGATCTTGGCTTCAAGGAGGGCTGAAAATATGCATCACAACATTAAAAAGCCGTGAGAAACCAAGCTAGATAGTGGTCCTGGCATGGATCACAGTAAGGTCCTAATGAATCCTTGCTATGAATCCATTGTACAATTAATTATTTTTCTGAGTCCGCAAGTGCTTTTTCAAAAGCACTGGGCATCTTGCTATTAATTAAATATACATCCAGTTACATTGAATGCAGGCAGCCCATTCTTCCTCAAAAGATCCAGATTTTTCCAGTAAATCACATTGTCTCATCTCTCCCATCCCTTGCTGCCTTCATTTCACTCGCAAAACAGTGAATTTCAAAGCACTGAAAAACCTACCTCTATCAGAGCCCTCCCTTCAGTCAGTGCCAGACTGACTGAAATACTCCTGGTTGAAACATCACAAGGATACAGCCCTAAAAACTGCCCTCCTCCTTAAGTTAGATTTGCTTTAGGTAATTTAGTCTTTTACAGGAAAGCATTCATCTATGAAATTTGATGCAGAAGTCGAGCAGTAATTGATGAGAGCTATAGTAAGTCCCAAACTGAGCTAGGCCAGAGATCTCGGTAAGAGGGAATAAAGTTGCTACCAGCTAAAATAACAACTTTTTGATCTGCTTATTTCTTTATGATCCTCTGATGCATCTTCGCTGTGTGTAAATGGAGCCACAATTATATGAATTGACCATTATTAGAAAAAGATCAACAGCCAAAGTCATAAATACCAGCCTTGTATTATATTCAAGTAAAAAGGCTGTAACAAAGTCAAAAATCCAGGACATGTGAAGGAAACAGAGTCTTGGAGATGACTTGGCAAAACCATCTCTAGTAGTTTAATCAAAAAGGGAAGATTAAACACTACCTGTGGCAAGACAGATCGTTAAAGACAAATGATGATCTCTCAAGAAAAGGAGAGCTGTAAAGCTGAAGGCTGTAAAGATGAAGGCTTGCCAACCTCCTTAATGATAACCTTGTCCAATAATAGATTTGATTTCTTTTTCACAACTTTTGACAATCAAGAGAGAATTAGGTTTAAAACAGAAGTGTTAGGTCATCACTTTTCTACTACCACTCGTGCCTTAATAAGCCACACAGGCCAGAAGTCCTGCAGTAATATTAAATGTTTTATAATGAAAATCTATTTTATCACAAGCTAAAGTAAACGGATGGTTTCATTGCACAATTTGAAGAGAATACAGCTTAGCAGTTTAAAGGAGAGAGGGAAGGAAAAACAGTGGGGAGAGAACCGCATCCACACAGGCAGCACAAGAGGAGGTGACTTGGTCACTCAGGAGACTCAGAAGGGTCATGAATAAGAAGCTGAGAAAGGACAAGAACACTGAAAGCTTCTTCTTGTCAAGGTAAGAAGGAAAGAGCAGCGCAAGTTTCATTTTGAACCCTGTAATGACATTCTACCAGAGGTGCTCAAAACCCAAAACTTTCTAATGTTTTTATAAATGTTTTGAAGAATGGGATGGAGATGAATCTCATCAGACTGACCAGAGCAATGGTAAAGTACTGTTTTGTCTGAGAGAGAGTCTATCCCAAATTTCTTAGTGGCATATAGAGCAAACATGGAAACATCTCACCAAATATGTAAGTGAGATTTCCCTTTAATGAGAATGTTAATGTTAGCTTAATTACTTTAGAGCACAGTCATCCTTGGGCATGCTATGACTGTCTGACATACAAGACATGGAACAAAAAAAAAAAGGGCTTTATACAACATTTCCAACAGAGTTTATGGTTTAGGCCACTCTTATCAAAAGTAATACCTTGAGTGGATGAAGTCACTTTTGTGATGTACAATAAAAAATTTAGCTTTATGCAAAATACCTCTTCTTCAGGAAGGGCAGAGACCTTTCTCATCAGGCTAGGTTGTGAAGGCTTGAAGGCTGGCAAAAGAGAGGGAAGGAGCATGGAAATTTGGGTTAGTAAGAGCTCTTGGCCATGCAGCACTAGGGTTTGCCACAGAGCTGTGTCTGCTCCACATCAAAGGTGTCATCAGTTTCTGAATTAGCAATTGTCTGTCCTGTCTGGCCTCTGAGCTTTTGCTTTCCTACCCTGAAGTGATTTCAAGAGGGCATGGCTGTGAGAGAGATCCCGTCCCTTAGATGAGCTGGAAACATACGGCACTGACCACATATGGTCATTAGAAAGTCCCGTGCCAATTTTTGCAAGGCTAACAATATTAGCCCCAGTATCCTGGCCAAATTCCAATATAGGTAATTATATTCTGGATAATGACATACAGGCTAGTTTTATAAGGTTTAATATACATTGTGGAAAGTGGCTTGCACCTAAGGGCTCTGAATTAAACTCATCACACAGTCAGCTGGGATAAAATTAGAGAAGAAACTACCCAAGCATGTCAAACGTTTAAGCTTTAAAACCCTGTGTAGACTGAAACAAAAGAGGAAAGGATCCAGGGGTGCTTTAGCATAATCAAGCTGGCTCATGGCGCTGAAGACACAGCTGGGATCCAGACCTTACTGCTGCGAGGAAATTTGTAACAGTATCGCCGCCCCACCTTCAGCAGTGGGTGTGCATGCATGTTAAATTACCAGGTTAGGAAAGAAGACGGAGAAGTAGGATGCAAAATGTTGTTTGCTGGGGTTTTTTCTTGATCCCCCCCAGGTAAAATAGAACCAAATAGGTCTTTCAAAAAAGCCCCACAGTTCACTCACACCTGTTGCACAGCAGCCCTGTGACCCCAGGTCAAAATGCCAGAAGTAGTGCACCTCTCCTACTAACTTTGTCTCATCTTGCCCTGTTTGAAGACACCAACACCAGCACAAGAGCCATCTGTAACCACATCCTGGCAGGTCATCCACTAGGTTCTGGTGGTGGAAACCTCTGAGGCTGATGCCCAGCCCAGAACAATTTGGGTGGCAGGATATGTCCCTCCAGCATGCCATTAAAATCCAAAAAGAGCATTTGGAGCGTGCCTCCCACACCTCAGCTGGCTCAGGAGGCACTCACATGCAAGGGCTTGCTGGCCTCAGTCAAATTTGTGGACATGACCTACAATTCTGGATGACACAGAGCCAGAGATTAAAGACAAGCAGACAGGCCAGACCTAAGGGCTGAGAGCAGAGTGGGTAATAACATTTTTTTAAACATTCTACACATCGTAAAAGCACAAAAACTACCTCACACTCCATATATTTTATACCATGCAGAACAGAAGAAAAACAGTTTCTCAGTCAAAATCTTAGCTGAAAAAAAGCTAAGGAAGAAGTTTTTCACTGTGAGAGTGGTGAGGCACTGGAATAGGTTGCCCAAAGAAGCTGTGCTTCCACATGCTTGGAAGTGGTCAAGACCAGGCTGGACATGGATTTGAGCAACCTGGTCTAGTGGAAGGTGTCCCTGCCCATGACAAGTGGGGTGGAACCAGGTGGTTTTTAAAGTCCTTTCCAACTGAAAGCATTCTATGATTGTATGATTCTTCAAAACCAACTTAAGATTTGAAGCTTCACCTTTGGCTTAGCAGGATATCCCAAGCAATGACACTGTAGAACAAGCAGCCATCTTTTAGTCTTGAAATAAAGTTCAAGTTAAGCTGTGATTTGTTCTTCCCAATGTTATGACCAGGTCTGATCTTTTTTTTTGTGTTATCATCAGGATTCTAAACTTTAATCCATGTATTTCATGTGCTGGTGCAAGCACCACTTGTAGGCACACCACCTCATTTCAAGATGCTCTGCACCTTTCCTGGGCTTGAATTCCAAGCTGTCAAAGATAGGAGACATAGGCTCTCACCCCCACTCTCCTCATGCAGAGAACACTGTTTCATCTCCTCAGTTCCTTTCTTCATTAAAACACATTCAAACATAATTAGTGTAACATTAAAAATGGAGGAAATTTTGTAATTGCCAGTTGTTCTGTAGCCATGGTTACATCTGAGATTTATACCAAGCGATGCTGGCCTGAGCACGCACAGGCAGTTAGCAGGAACAGCCGTAGGATAATGTTTGTGTGCACGTGCAGGTGTGCCGAGATGCCTGTTTGCNCCCTCTCTCCTCCCTCCCCCCCACCATTTTCAGGTCAGGTGAAGTAAAACTTTCATTCTCTTTCTCAGACAATTAATCTTTAGCTAATTGAAGCAGGAATGCTGCAGGATGGGTTTCACTGGGGCCTGTAAACCTCATTTAGCAAAGTGAATTCCAGGCACATGCTGCACCTAATGATGTGACAGGTGGGCTGCACCACAAGACAGCAGCCGCCGAAAAGTTGATTCTCATTAGACCCTCGGAGTCCTGCAGTCAGTTTTCTGATGGCTGAAGAACACTAATCGCATCTGTTTGCTGCTGGGTGGGGTGGGTAGGAGGGGGAAGAGGCAACAATGAGAGATGGGGGGGGCCTTCCTCTCTTTCATGAGTTAATATCCTTGATTCCTGCCCAAAAAACCAGCAGGCCTGCCTCCCACCATGAGCTCAGCCTCCATTCTGCTGACTCCTACAGGGTGCACCCTTTTTCTAATTAACTGGAATGGCTATGGAAAGCAAAGGAGGCCTTGTGTTGGGTGAACCAATTATTTTGAAGGGTATTAAGTCATCAGATTTACTTTTATCTTGATTGCATTGTGGAAATCGTGCATAATTAATGGTGGGAGCTTATTAGGAAAATGATTAGGCAAATTACACAGGTGTCGGATGCATTTTTTATGATAAATTTGCTAGAACAATCCTGCAATTCCATCTGTTCAGCTCAAATCAGAATGTCACTCTGGAAGAAATTAATGGTGCAGAGTCGCGCAAAGTTACTAGAGGCCTTGGATGCAGATTTATGTTTTAAAAAAAGATACAGTTAGAATTACCCAGCAATTTCCTAATAAATACTTGATGTTACAGTTCAATAAATTACTTATTTAATCTTAAAAGAAAATGATAGTCAGCTGGAAACTAAAAAGTGGAGAAAGCATAAACCTCATTTTGTTAGGTTGNTATCCCAAGCAATGACACTGTAGAACAAGCAGCCATCTTTTAGTCTTGAAATAAAGTTCAAGTTAAGCTGTGATTTGTTCTTCCCAATGTTATGACCAGGTCTGATCTTTTTTTTTGTGTTATCATCAGGATTCTAAACTTTAATCCATGTATTTCATGTGCTGGTGCAAGCACCACTTGTAGGCACACCACCTCATTTCAAGATGCTCTGCACCTTTCCTGGGCTTGAATTCCAAGCTGTCAAAGATAGGAGACATAGGCTCTCACCCCCACTCTCCTCATGCAGAGAACACTGTTTCATCTCCTCAGTTCCTTTCTTCATTAAAACACATTCAAACATAATTAGTGTAACATTAAAAATGGAGGAAATTTTGTAATTGCCAGTTGTTCTGTAGCCATGGTTACATCTGAGATTTATACCAAGCGATGCTGGCCTGAGCACGCACAGGCAGTTAGCAGGAACAGCCGTAGGATAATGTTTGTGTGCACGTGCAGGTGTGCCGAGATGCCTGTTTGCCAAAAAAAAAGAAAAAAAACATGAAGGAGGAATGGGGAGGGCAAGGGAGAGAGAGGCCGAGGGAGAAAAAGGAGGGAGGGTGGGAAGGGGAGAGATGAGGAATATTCGGTGACATTTAAGGTGCTAATATCTGGAAGTCAACCTTTAATTTGACAGCTTTTAGTGCTAGTTAATTTCACTCATCCAGACGAGGTGTAGGAAATTTGCAGCACCTTTAAATTATCACGTTTTTCCACGCTGCCTGAGGCCTATGTGGAATACCTGAGCTATACTNTAGGCAAATTACACAGGTGTCGGATGCATTTTTTATGATAAATTTGCTAGAACAATCCTGCAATTCCATCTGTTCAGCTCAAATCAGAATGTCACTCTGGAAGAAATTAATGGTGCAGAGTCGCGCAAAGTTACTAGAGGCCTTGGATGCAGATTTATGTTTTAAAAAAAGATACAGTTAGAATTACCCAGCAATTTCCTAATAAATACTTGATGTTACAGTTCAATAAATTACTTATTTAATCTTAAAAGAAAATGATAGTCAGCTGGAAACTAAAAAGTGGAGAAAGCATAAACCTCATTTTGTTAGGTTGATGTGTATGTAAATAAAAAATAATCGTAAGACATAATAATTCTTTGCTGTGGGATGCTGACTAGAAATAAGCTGTCAGTGTCCAAGTACCTCTGCTAGGTTATTTTGTTCCACAGATACTAAAGCTTGCCTTACAGATCCTGTGCTGGTTTTAAAGTGGCAGAGCCAGTCCCCTTTTCTGTAAGTTCAGCATTGTTTAGCAGCAGATTCTGGAGGTCACATCCTGGGAGCTAGAGAGGATGCCAAATGCTCTGCTCATGTCTTTTCTTCTTTCACTCTGCACTTCATGCCAATACCAGAGGATGAAAACCATGAAACCAAAACCATTGAATTCATTGTCTCTCAGAGTGGGTCAGTAAATCAGTGTATAGGGGTTTTTTTGTGTGTGCATGTGAAAGACACGTTTGTAGGTCTAGAATACCAAAGGCTTGGAGGTGCTTAGAAACTGCAGCTGTGGATTACCTATTATGCATCAAATAAATAAGCTCATATTGCATAGAAGAAGCATAATTTAGCATAATTATATTAGCATACTAGCTAATATAATATCATTTCTCAAATAATTACAAGTGAGGCAGGAGTGACTAGGTGTATGAGGAGAGCATAACAAAGGAAAACATGACAAGGTTTAATCAATGCTGGGAAGTTTCACAGTCAAATATGATTTTTAGGTGTGTATTTTTCATAATCTGACTGGTTCATTGCCATCATTGTCAAAAGTACTACTTTTTAAAGAGATTGACAAGGCAAATATAAAGTGGCTGTTGTCTGCTCTAGAAACAGCTCTGAGGAAGGCACAGCCCCAGATGTTGAGTGTCTTGGGGTCAGTGTTGCCTTAGATAAGACCTTTCAAGCCACCCTCCAAGCCCCTGGATACAGTCCACAAGACCTGTGGGCTAAGAGTAGCAGAGAATATGGTGTCTTGTCCCAAAAGCAGGATGGGGTTGCTCTCAGGGCTGGAGTTACCCTGCCAGGATTACTCAAACAGCACAACAGGTCTCATTTCCACGGCTATTGGCATGACTTTGAAGCTACCTCGAACATCTTGAATGTCTTCAAAATCACAAAGCAGGCTTGTCCCTCTTCATAGATCTCTCCCTTGTGGTCCCCACCAAGGACTATCATCCTGCCCAAGCTCCACAGCACTGTGGTTCTACAATTTCATTCCTCTCTCCCATTCATCAGTGTCCCAAGAGCTTACTCATTGCCACAGGGCCCTTGAAAAGAAGACTTACTGGCAATGCAGAATATTTTTTTTCATTTGGGGATTTCTGTTCTTTTCAGGATGTTTAGGTTGTGATAATGTTATTAGAATGGAAGTAAACATCTCTCTTTTGATGATCTGAAAAGCTAGTAATGACCACCAACTTTAAAAAAAATGCTGGGAATTGTAGAGCTAAAGAGCAACCCTTAAGAAAAGTGCATTATTTTTTTCCCTAATATCCAAGCCTTGTTAAATACTAACAATACCAATCTCTATGACTTTTGCATTTGATTAATCCTTCCCTGCAGAATGAAGCTGCTGATACTACACACTACCATCTACACTTGTGAAGGCAAAGAGAATGAATTCCAAGCAGCCTCTGTCTGCAAGAGGAGCCATGGCAATTTGTTGGAGTTTTGTGTCCAATATAAATAATCCTTGTCTCATCTGAAGACTTTTCTTCTCCTTCGGACCCTTTGCTGAGCACATTCTTTGAAATCTGCTTTCATATATCTCAATTGCAAAATTGTTTTCAGAAAAATTACAGGGGCATAGAAGCAAATATGGTGAGCTGCTGCGCCCCTGAGTTAGTTTATTACAGCTTGCTAATTAAGATTATTGATAAATCTTGTGTTCATTCCATGCAGGCTATTGGAACAATACAGAATAATGCTGTTAAAGACAGCAGGTGACCCTAATTCAGTTAATGAAGCATTAGAGAAAATTTAAGATAAATTTGAAGAAGTTAGAGTGACTATCCTCCTACATTTTAAAGGATGTCTTGTATCTAGTGGCTAATGGCCCATAACCCTTATCCAATATGGAGTTGCTAAGCATTTGATCAGATAAAAAGCATGTTTTCAAGCAATCATTATTCAAAGGATCAGACACAGTGATACTAATGTATGATTTTGTACCATGAATAAAACGTTTCAGATTATATCCCTCAAAAAATCTATATTGGAATTTATATAGGTGAGCAAGGAAGGGTCAAGTGAATTTAACATGAAGAGATACAGACCCATCTGTGTTAAATTAAATGGGTTAATATAAACCGTAGCAAGACAAAGAGTCATGAGTTCAGAATATATGGCCCTATATGTAAGAGTGACATATGGGTTACTTTACATTCTCCCTTGGGTCTGTCCCTATTCTGTTAAAGAAATCAGTACTATTTTTTCTGAGAAGAGCTTAGCTAGTCAACATTATTGGCAATATAGGACATAATAGGAAGAATCAGGCTACCAGATGGCCTTTGTAATTCCTGTAGTTAACGCGAGAGCATAGGCAGAACATTGTTGTATGGCCAACCACTCACCTGTGTCATTCTCTGAAGTACAATGCCTCACCCAGTTCTCCTTCAGGTGCCAAAATATCGCCAGGTGCTTTTACACAAGTGTGTTCAGACAAGCCAAATGCCTCACCCTTCAGACCCACCAGCCTGGATCAGTTCTAGGAAGCTGTAGCAGGAAAACCATATTAGAGATGTACTCTGAAAGCTGATCCACCCTGAGTTGGCACACTTGCAACAGATGTGCTCCTGGAGACATCACTGCAAGTGGAAGACCTTGCCAAAGCTGAGAGTTTCTAGTCTCATGCATCAGCCACAATGCTTTTTTGAGTACTGGCATCATATTTCTAGTGTACAGTATCCCTCAAATACTATGAGCAATATCTGTTTTTAAGTTAAACATTGCCTTTCTCTTCCAGAGCATCCCTCAGTTTTCATTAAGCCCTACCAAAATAACTAATTCCAATCCTTAGTACAGATAACCTGCTCAAAACAAACAGGCCCTTTTGTAGCATTGACAGTATTACATTTTTATATGATAAGCTTTCAACTAACAACTAGACTTTTCCTAGCACTCTGAAATGTAGGTGGTAAAAAATACAAAGCTATTTGCTTATCCAATTTTCTGAGTACATCTGCGACATAATGATTTCAACTGCAAAACATTCAAGACTTTGCACTGGTTTTGCCCAGATCAGGTTTTCATTAGACAACAGAGTGATTCGTACAAGCTTCTGAAATTATTTTAAATTATTTTTTTTTTCTGTCTTGGCAAGTGGAGAAAAGCAGCGCTTCCCATCAAACATAAGTGGAAGGGCCCAAATGCAAATCATATAACCGAACACCATAGAAATAGAGAACATTTTATATAAACACCTGTTCTTTTTCCAGGTTTTCATGTCTTGTCCACCACCACAGAAATAAGAAGCTGATTGAAGCCTTTCACCAAGACAGTTTGGTGTTTTGTTGCAGGGGGTGGGCTTGGATTGATGAGGAATGCCATTGGGATGCTGCTTTACAGATGGCAAGCGGCAAAGCAGGCAGTGCTTCCCCGTGACGGGGAGGAGGCAAAGCCTTCATTAAAATATCAGCTTCCCCCAGAAGCTCATACTGTCTGACACGCCTAACCTGTGTGCATATGTCAACACAGAACACTTGCTAATGTTGCTGAGGCTGTAAATAAGGGCTCAGACTATAGTCTGAAGGAGATTAATGAGTAAAGTGCTTCCTTCTCTGCTGGAGGCTGAAGTAGGTTCCCTATTAAGATGCAGTATCTGTCACTGTCAATAGAGATGTGCTGTGTGGGTGTGAGGGGAGGTTAAGAGGTGTCTCTGAATCTGGTAATTCCATGCTTTTAAGGGCCTAGCACAGGGGACTGACACACTTGAGCAACATCAACTACCTGAAACATGTTTTCCATTAATAGAATAAGTCTAGTAATGTCTGTGGCTGAAGAGGGACAAATGCAGAGGAATAGGAGGTACTCCCTTTTGAAGAAAGTACAGAGTTTTCTTCTTAAATTTAGGAAAGGAGAAACAACTACTATCCTGTGTATACTCCATGCAAATTTCAGTGAATGGAGTAGTTGTTCCTTTCATACATGTTTAGAACTCTGTTCCTATGATAAATTGTACGTCTGCCTTCCTTACTCATGCCCACTTACTTCCTTCCCACTTTAGTTCAGGTAAACAACTATTCTTATTTGTAAAACATCCATTTCTCTGATATTAGAATGTCTTACGGAACTGTTTCTTCTTCAGAAAGCATTTGATATCATTCTCTGAAGGAAGAGTTATCCCTTTTTACACATGGGAAAGCACAAGGAGATTCAGTGTCATGTTCAAGTTTGAATTGTGTGTCCATGAAGAGGGGTCATAAATTTGAACTCACAAGCCTCAAACATGTCTCTGCTCTTGGAGCTGGATTCAGAAACAAAATTCCCCATATACCCCCAATGCCCATGCTGTAGTGAGGATTGCTGGCAAATATAGCCAGCTCACTCAGCCTGGGCCAAGGAAGCTCTTCTCTACATTGTTCAGGACTTTTTTCTACCTATTTGAACCAGAATGACTTTCTAGATCAGAAACTTGCACTATACAGTTGAATAACACACACAAGCTAAAAATGCCTGTGCATTTAAACACAGATATGTAGCACACTGGCTCCTCTTAAAACCCCTAAGGAACATGTAAGTTTATACAAATCAGTCTTTCTTCATTAATTAGAAGATTTTCCTTTTGTCCAGTACTTAGAAGAGAGAATAAAATGAATTTGACACACAGCAATATTACCCATTTTTCCCTAATACTCGTGTCTCCTTTATGGAAGCTGAAAGAACCTGAGGAACTAATCTAGTATAATCATTAATTTAAAAAGAAAAAAAAAAGTTTTACAAAATATTACATTAAGATTTTAAGACCCGGTCAAGTTTAGCAAAAGCAATCAACTAAAAAAGAAAATGAAAAGTTGGAAAAGGGAGAAATTGCGGGGAAAAGATGGGATCCTATGCCAAAAAATCACTTCCAACTTTGCATGTTAAAAATTTATCTCACTTAAGCACCTGGATATGTAGCCCAAAGTCAATGGGAATTACAAAGGGCAGCACCTCTGAATAATAGATCAATTCTTTAGCTCTATTCTCAGTTATAGGCAGAAGGCAAATGCTATTTACTCTTCTTTTACAACACCCACCTTACTGAGCACCTGATAGTTCATGCATTTGTTTTGTATTTTTACTTAGATAATAAGCCTATTTATTATAAAGTCTCACCCTAAAAATACAATAAAATTAGGAAAGCTGCATACAAATAGTATGTAAGGATTAAGTAGCCTTTGGACACTCCAGAATGTTATGTCATGCTGCTTGCAAGAGGAATATCAAAGGAAAAAAATGCCTCCTAATTTATCAAGAACATGTTAGTTTTATGTATAACATGGCAGTAAGACACATGTGTTACTCTCCATTATGCAGTGATGCTTTCCCAGTCTTGATAACTTCCCTGGAACTGCTCAAAGAGCATCTGGCTCCAGCCAGTTGCAGTGGCTGAGAGAATGTTGCTTTCCATGGCACACAACTTCAGTGCCGCATGAGCGCACTGTGTGAGGAGCCAGGTAACCAAGAGCAAGAATCATGGGACTGTTTCAGCTGGAAAAATACTCTTTTTTTAAAAACAAGATTTTTGTGAGCTGCTTCACCCTAATATTGAGGTATTTTTGGCGTCTAGGTATTGGAGAATGGCATCCCCTTTGCCTTCAGCTTATAAGAGGTACAAAATGACCATAAACTTGGGAAAAGTGACAGTGGCTGTGGATTTAAAAAAAAAATTCAGTATTGAGCATATATTGTTTGAGTCTAAGGAAGAGCTAAGTCAAAGAAACAAACTGTAAATTAAATCTTGATGCTGAGTTAATTTTTAGAGATAGAAGTAAAGCAGTCCAACCCAGCCCTTAAAAAAACCCCAAATTTGCTTAAGTGTCCCAGTGAAAAGTTGATATCTAGTTTCCAATAATGTGAAAAAGCAAAAAATTGGTTTTGTTGGCAAAACTGACCAAAATAACTCCTCCTTACTTTTAGCTGTGTGGCTTTAACCCCACATGTATAGCCAAAGGACTTTCAATAGTTGGTATTTGTTCTTCTTCTGGAGATAAGGGGTCCCAAATCTCAGGCTAACCCTACTTATTGATCTCAGTTAACAGCTCCAAATGGGGGAGTACTTGATGTAATAGGAATACTACTTCACCTGAATCAAATGTAGGACAATACTGTGGAAAAACAATCAAAATAAATGACTAAAAAAAAAATTAATCAAATGATGCTTGAAGCATGAGTGGGTTCCTCTTTTTTTTTTTTTTGCTACAAAAAATTCTCTCTACAACTTCTTTTTTTTTACCAGTTCTTTATACTTTTACTGTGGCAGGTAACTAAAGCTGGATTTCACTAGGATGTAACTATGGAAAGAGGAGATGAGTCCCAGGCATTCCATCAAGGATGAGCCTGTTGTACAAGCAGCATAACACAAGGTGTGTGCTGACTCATGTCACTAGATTGAAAAATGCTTCATGTCAGAATAAGCCTTTTTGGGGAGAAGGGAGACAGAGAGACGGAAATAAAACTCCTGCTCAAATCTCCATATAGAAGATACCAGAACATATAGATATAAACCATGTCTTATAGAAGCAGCTGTGATTGGTAAAATACACACAAATAACCTCTCTTGAGGAAGAAAAGGAATCTCTTTGATGAGCTGATACGACTAAAAGACTCAATAACCTCAACACCTATTGACCCATGTGAAAAACAGGGGTAGATGGTATCAATTGTTATGGGTTTTTGTAGGAAAAAAGAGAGAAATTCTCCAAAACAGTTTTCCATACAGTTGTTTGTTTTGAGGGGTTTTTTTGGGTTGGTTTTTTTGGTTTGTTTTTTTTTTTTTTTATGTGAAGAAAAGATAGCTACAATAATGTAGCTGGATTCCCAAAACTGTGGGAAGGTGGCATTTTAAAAACTTGGGGAAAAATAAAAAAGAGCTGAGAGAGGATCTCACAGTCACCAAGCACAAAAATCAGGGAAAAATACTCCAAGTACATAAGGCTAAACTTAACATAATAACAGGTCAAAAACACAGCTGAAAGAGTGAAATACAAAGATTAAAGTTTGTTGGAAGGAAAGAAAACATTTTTATAGTTTTAAAACCATTTCTAAGCCCAAAGTTCATAGTCAGATTACTTATAATAGCAACATGATGACAGAACTCAAACTGAGTGACGTGACCCATTCATTTGACTTGAAAATAAATGTTTATTTTTCACTTAATGAAAGAACTGGAAGAAAAAGGGCAATAAAAGGATTCTCTCAAATATTTTTATCTTGAAGTTGCTATCATAAATTTTCTTAAAAGAGGGTCCTTTATCATCTTTCTAGGTTCTGAGCATACTGAGAGAAAAAAAAATTTAAAAAATTTTATTACCAACCTTTCAATTTTATGCAGTTCAGTCCTGAAGTCCCCTTTTTATAAACCACTCAGGCCTTTCTGGCAGGGAAATGAAGCAGCAGTCAATTCCTTATATGGAGGACTGACAATTGTCAAAGATTGATGGCATTTGTGGTTATTGATGTGGCCAACAGCCAGATACCAATGTTTTAGTTTTAACTATGCAGTGCATTAATTTCTGTTAATCTTCTGGGACAGCCCCAGGAAACTGAATACCATCAACCTCTGACTGGTGAGGGAGACCCAGCCTCTTGAGAGTCAGGCCTTGGAAAAGCCTTTTTAACTCTCCTTTCCAGAACTGAAATCTATAAAAGACTGTGAGAATGATGTGTGGATATATTAACACAGGTGGAAGCAGTCATTCACACAAGTGGAATTACACAATACTCCCTGGAGTGCTTCCAGAAGGTGATGCCAAATAATATGGAAAATATTTGCATCCCTAGAGACAGAACCTAAATAATAGCTGGAGTTAGGTCTTGGCAACCAAATACTGACACCCTTCCCTAGACAATGATGCCATTCTTTCAACTGGCATTTAGATTTGTCCCTAAGTGTACAGCTCCTCTTTTCTAAAACTAGTAGAGTTGAAAACCAAAAAATACAGGCAATACACTTTCATCTTTCAGATGCTCTGAACCATTACAGAGCCACTTCAATTAGCCATTCTTGGCACTACACCTCCTGGAAAAAAAATTACTAGATTGCATCCTTTGGGCATAGCATCAAAATGACCCACCTAGCAAAGATTGGTCAGACCTCACAGTCAATTTAAACTGAAAGTGACAGATCTACAGTAGCAGCATTCAGGTTTTAGAAAGTGGTTCAGATGATTAATTCCACACAAAAAGACACTGGGGATTTCAATTACTCAAAATTGGGAAAATAACAGTTTGTAATGAATGACAGGAAAACAATGAGAACACTGTGGACATGACCAGATTCTTGCAAAGTCATTACGAACATTCTTGCTCTTTGAAGGTAAATTTCTACAGTAAAGCATTTCCGCCCAAAACCACATCTTTAGGAATCTGTATCAAGCCAGCTGCACATCAGTTCAGAGTGTTAAAACAAGCATTGTCACAACAGATCAAGCCATTTCAACCGGTCTTTTCCAAATAGGTCCTTGATGATCAATTTTGAAAGCTTCCAAGGTTGGCAGAAATCCTTTGCAGTCCAGAGCCTGCCCCGTATCGATGGGGGGCAAAGGGTTGCTATTCATGCCAACTAGTCATGAAAGAAAGTCTTCTGAAAAGCTTAAAACATAAATAAATATTTATTGATGAGGGAAAGCAGGGAAAGGAAGATGTATGAAGGATCTGCCACACAAGAGAAAGTAAGTAAAAAACTCTCCACGGCCTCAGATTTTTTTTTCCTCTAGCCTACCAATGTCATCAGGACAAGTAAACTAATAAGGCATTCTGAACAAACTCAAATAACAATTTTTTTTCTGCAACCCTGGCATTACCTACATGATTATTCTTCAGTGCACACACACACACACACACACACACACACACACACACACACACACACACACACACACACGAGTGCAACAATTTATTTTAGTGTAATGCTGCCCCCTTGTGCTTTTGTATACAAGGAAGTTTTTTGTCAATAACGAAGGTTTGTAGCAACTAAAGAAAAGCAAGAAATTGGCCTTTTCCTCAGCTCTGAGCTTTCTCACTGATTTTTTCACTTGAGCAGTAATATGATCTTATGTAACACTCAGCAGTCTCAGAGCCTAAGGAAATATGAAACGTGTATTATAAAAATTAAAGATAGGTGAAAAGAAAGTAAGGCAGGTGTAAGTCAAAGATGAGAAAGGAAGACAAAGATCAAATCACACAAAGTTACAATAAGCTACTGAACATGAGTGTTAAAAAAATGATTTGATTTCATTCATTCAGTTGTAGTTTGTCAGCACAAAAAAACAGGTTTTACAGGGGATGGCAAAGAAAAAGAGACAGGACAAAATGAGAAGAGAACTCTACAGCTCAGAAATCAGTCTCCTTCACACTGGGAATCTAGCACCAGCCAGCATTTGCTTACCAACTTTTGGAACTCCCTGACATACAAGCTTGTCAAGTGTCCCATGTTAGAGGCATTATAAACTTCTGAGAAGCTCGTTAGAGACAAATATCTCTTTGGGAACGTTTAGATTAGAATCTATTATCTGTCAACTGCCCTGGTAGATCCTGAAACCAGGAACTGTCTGGTAAATTTGTCTTCCTTGGAGAGGGTCCCCCACAAGATGGCTTGAGCCACGAGGACTTGGAACCATCCCATACGATACAGTTTATGGCTGAAGACCAGGAAATTTGTTCTAGTGTTTTTTAAGAATATTAAAATCTCAAAAATTTAGAAAATAAATCAAAGCATATAGGCATAACACAAAGCTATGGCTACATAACATCAGTACTTACATTCCTTTTGAACTTTATACAAGTTCCATGTCCTGAAGAAACTATTTTGTTTGATATTTATTTCCTGAAATTCCCTATGAAGGATAATAAGCTTATGTGCGTTCATTCAGATTTTTGATTAGGCAGAAATTTCCTTTAAAAACATATCTTTTGTTCTCAAGCTTTATGAAAGCTAAATGATAATCAATAGGTCCTTGAAACCATGGCATAAATGGCTATGCATAAACATCTATATAGTTATTCTCTGTGTGCTTTGTATTCAGGCTACTGAATACATACATGACATTTAACTGGCCATTTTTCTTCTAAGTCTCACAGATGAAAAATTTATTCATAAAGGAAACAAAAAAATTGCTTATTTGGGTCAAGAAGAGTGTGACAATTCTATGCAACTTTTAGTAAGAAATTATGCAAATAAAATTTGAAATATTTTTTTCCAGTAGCTACAAAATGAAAGACATTCCCATTTTAATCTAGATTTGGTTTGACGTACAAATGTACAACCTTTGCATTTTAAATATTTCTATGCTTTTAACACAGTCAATGGAAGTCAAAAAGCTAAACAAAACCTTTTGTTTCAATCTGAATGACACGTTTAATTTGAACTGAAATAATTTGGTTTAGGTTTTCAGAATGTTAAAGGCAAATTGATCTTTTTTAATTTAAGTTGACCCAAGATAATTTTTTATTGTGTATCTGAGCTTGGTCATTGACCTGACTAAAACCTAACATAGTTATTCAAGGATGTCTACTATAAATAAGATTTATCTCTAGAATTTCTATTCTTTACTGTGTTTCATTACATCTTATCTTTCTTATTAATTTTTATACAGAAAATCAGCAGATGTTTTCTGCAAAACTAAGAGTCTATGGTGCATTATTAGAATGTGTGAAACGGTATGCAAAATGCTATCCTCTGTTTTTCTTCTCTCTCTCATTAATGTAGATCTAAAAGGTAGGCAATTTAAGGATGTTGGCACTCTGTCTGAAGCAATGTTAGTCATTTTTAAACTCTATGTTCTCACTTCTCAACGTATACATCTCACATAAATTAAATTAACTTGGCCCGTAGCACAAGCTGAGCGCCATCCTGTGACACAAAGGTGACAAAAAAAAGGGGCTGTAAAACAACTGTAAAACCTGTTGGGGAGTTGTGTGGTTCCAAAAAAGAGATGCTGTGTCTCACTGCCCGTGCCTCCCTGCTGCTGGGAAAGAAGGACATGCAGTGGCAGGTCCTGGGCAGGAGGGGTTGTGGTGGGGAGGACTGGGAGACCCTTGTTTTCCTGTCATTCCTGGTATCAGCCCTGGGATCTGGGGAGATGTAGACAACAGCTCAGTCATACCTGAACAAAACCCAGTGCAGACAGCAACCTCACTGGCTTCCTGTTATTCTGCCCAACAGCCATTGCAATAGTGGTTTTAAAACTGTAATTCCTCCTTCAATTAATTCAGTTTAAAAAAAAAAAAGTTCAGTTACTTTCAGTGACAATGTGGCTTCTGCCTAGTGACAGTCCTGCAGAAAAACCTCATGAATCGAGGAAAACTTACTGTATGCTTTCTAAGCAGTACATAACTAGTAATATTCATATACTTTCATTTCTGATGTTGTGGGCCTTGAAAAATTAACTTTAATATTAATATAATGTTAGCTTTGATATTCCAGTGCTTCTAAGTTCTTTCAGTTACTCAAATTGATTTCACTTGGATCCTTTTCAGATCCTGTTCTTTTCTATTTTTCAGACTACCTTCTATTTTCCTCACTTTTCTCCATTCTTTCTGTTTATCAGTCATTTCAGATCTGTATTTTCAGATAGATAAGCATTTAAAAAAGCTTTTCTATAGTTACTGCTACCATTATCATTAAAGGACTTACTACATGTATCTCAGCACCTTCTTCCACCATTTCAAAAAGGCATGTAAGCAAGGAAATTATTCAAGGTATCTCTCTTAGGGGCCCGGACTTCTGGCAAAAGCAGAATCCTCTGGGGGCAAACCACAGCAAAAGAAAACTCAGATTAGTTTAAAATTGGGTTTCTGAAGTTGTCTTTGACATTACATTGCCTGTACTAGGATTTTTGTGAAATTAGGCTCTTCATCTAAACCAAACCATTTAACAATTAGAGATCAAAGTTGGGCTGTATGAATGCCCCTCCACTGCAAATGATGAATAATTCATGTTAGCAGGAACTGTGCTACCTGATCAAATACTTAACCTGATACGATATAAACTCTAAAATAAAAGACCCCAAAGTTAATTACCTGTTGTGTTACACTATGCTGTGAGAAAAGCCAGGTAGTCCAAAGCAAATTTTTGAAGTCTGCCTTGCACGAGAAGTACTGTGGCAGCACAGACACAATTGAGCCAATCAATTTCTAAACAACTCCTGAATCTATTTGACACACTCTGGATCAAAGCGTGCCTCTCCTACTAAAACCAAGGAGATTAGCTCCATTTACAGAGTGGGGACCCTTGTTTTTACTGAAAGGTTAAACTCAGGACCAGGGTATTTGTGTGATGACCCAGTAGCACTGGAGGAAAGCTCCCACTGCTGTCGTGGCACTGCTCAGACACCGAGTTTTGCTGCCCAGATCACATTCTGACACCACCGTGGTACCTGACAGCTTGAATGTCTGTGTTAGCTCTGTAGCTAGGAGCATACAATGGTGGAGACTCATCTGGAAATTGGGTTTTATCTCATCTGAGCCCAGAATCTCCAGTACTACTTCGAGTTATCTAGGATGAAAGTAAAACCTTTCTTAATTGCTTGTGTATTTCTGTTTCCAGCCTTCCTCTCAAAAAACCCATCAACAAACAAGGAAAAACAACAGAAAAAGTATCAGTTCTTTTCCATGTCCTTTTCCATCTGTGAAGACAAAAATATATTTTTTTAAATTCTTATTTGACCTAGGCAAATTATGATAGCAATAATGATTAATAATAATAATAATAATAATAATAATAATAATGATAATAATAATAATAATAATAATAATTCTATATTCTATTTCTGAGTGAATCCAAGGTAAGTTATAACTGAACACACGTGGGATCTATCTTGTGAAAAGCCAATAGAAAAAAATAACCAAAATACTATTCCTTACAATGAAACAGAAATCTCCTGACAAATTTAAGAATTAAAAAATTGAGATAGATGTTGAAAAAAAACCAGTTTTTAGTCGTGATAGCTGATGGACTACCACACAGTCTCCCAAGACACGAGTCTTATTGCATGAGCTTCTTAAAACAATGTAAAGCACTCAAGAGTAGAGTGTAGGGAACACTCTAAATTGGTCCCCCGGGTAAGGACTAGCTGACCTAATTGGTATTTCCCATCTTTAATTTGTGTGATCATACAGTATGCTGTTATCTTTTCATTACATTAACCCACAGGGTCAAACATTCCTCTGGTGGAGTTCCATTGCAACAAGCAGATTTGCACCAGGGCTCAGTTTGGCCCACACCATTTAAATCTGAAATGAATTTCACACAGAGCTGTAATCAGCCTTATAGAATAATATTATTCTCAAGCAAGGAGAATATATGGCTCCTCGTATGAAAGGCAGATACATTTATCAATGCAAACTTTATAAAACATAATATCCATCCAATATTACATGCCAGAACAGCTAAACTACTTAGAGTGGTAAATAAAACATTAGTTTGGAAAAGTATTTGGATTCTCCTTCACATTATTGCAATGTTTTATTCATATCCCACTTACATATTCCCTTCATTCTGAAAATCTAAGTGACCAGCATGTGATGAAACCACTCAGTTCTCCAGAGCTGTGCTTCCTTTGATGTTGCACAACTCCTCTGTCACCTTCAGGGCAAAAGGAATGCCACTGTGGCAATCTCAGTTTACAAAGGTGTGCCTTTGAATTTGTCTATCAATGGCTTTACACCAGGCCACACTACTGATGTCCAGTCAAACACAGCTAAGTTCTGGAGTAACTTCAGAGGATAGTTTCTGCAAAATGGCAATTATTAGTTTTTGGCAAGTAAGTAGAAGTGGTAGTCCAAAATAGTTTTCTTAGGTGATTTGCCAATGAAGCAGAGATGTGTCTAATAAGCAGTAGGCTGGACAAAAATTTTCTCTCTTTTTTCTTTTTTTAAAATTCTTGTTCTATCAATTAAGGAATTCAAAGTCATTCTGATTCTGCGTCAAAAATACCAAGTGTAAGTAAATGTTGACCCTTTGCTTGTTCATCTGTCAAATTGCTTTGGAATCTTCCTGAAATTATTGCAAGTCACCTCGTGGTAGTTATGACACTAAGTTATATCTGCATCATGAAAAACTAACTATTGAATGAGTTGCTAAAAAATGTTCCATCTAAACTGACATGTGATGGATAGACAGACAAATAGTTTTGTATACAATCAATCAAGCAAGAATCCAATTCTCTCTAAGAAAGCCAAAACCTACTGAACAAGAACAGCTCGGGTTCTGAAGTGAAACTGTGCTTCCCAGGAGCTGCTGTTGCCTTTTGTGTTGAGCCTTTGGCACCAAAACCCAAACACATATTAAATGATCAGGAAGGATGACAGAGGTACATCATAGAAGATGTAGATTATGTCTACACTACAGGGACATCAGGAGACTTTCTGGTTTCTCAGCCTGCCCCCATGGTCTGGCCACATCCAGCTCCCATGCAGGATCTCACTTTGTGCCTAAGGACATGGTAGAATTGGAGCAGGAAGGGCTTTCCAGAGCCAGCCACAGGAACCATTCGCTTTTTTTGTCCATTCATGTCTTCTAAAGGAGGTGCTCAGAAACCGCAATTCTGGTCATAGTTGGCTAAGAAAAATGGTTTTTAACCGTACTCATGTACTTTAAATATGTTCATCTCCATGAGGACAGACTCCAAGGACCCACCAATAGAATCCATAGAAAACAACACGAGGAGGGAAGTTAGAGCTTTATATAAATGGGGCTGCAAAATGTGCCTATTATTCTTAAGCATAGGAAGTTACAACAGATATTGAATTAATTTATCCCAAAAGTTGGTTTCTTTCTATTTCAAATTTTGTTTTCTTTTTGTCAAGAGCTAATATTATTATTTTTCTTTGAAAATGGAAATAAATGTGTGAGTTTGTGTTCTTTTCTTGTCATTTTATTTCCATAGCTTGAGAAATATGCTACTTTTAATCTTGTCTCAGGAAAAAGAAAAAAAAAAAAGAGAGAAGATTCTGATACGAAGAATGAAATCTCATTGATAATTACTGTGTATCAAATAGGTGAAGCCAAGTATGTAAAATTCTTTCATCATTTGGTAAAAAAATATAAAAGCCCCTGAAAAATCTATGAACTGTCAGAAACAGGGTGGGAATTGCAAAGCTATCCTACCTGCCTTACCTAAGGGTTACTGCATCAAGTAACTCATAAGTTACAGGTGCACATCACTGCTGAGAGAAAAGTAATTTGTTGTAATCATTTTTAATTATAGTTATTCTTAATTATCTTTGCTGTATGTTTAAACATTAAAATACAAACAGTACTGCCATAGCACAGATGGCTGGTGCCTGCTATGCAGACTGTCAAGCTTCATTTGTGCACCATCATTTTTCCCTACAATTGTAACTTATAGTAATAATGCACTTTCTATGACACGTAATATTCATGTTTTAGGAATATCTACCATGAGGTACCTAAACAAACATTCCGAAGACAAACCCCATTCTACAAGTTCCTCTAAAAAAAAAAAAAAAAGACATCTGAAGCCTGAATCCAAAATCTGGTTGTTCTGATGAAATCCTATTCAGAAGAGAAAGACTATTAGATTATTCTAGTTGTAAGCAGCTAGGACCAGAGTGGTACAGGCAGGGCAGCACCCTCTACAGAAAGAACAGAAAGAAATTGCTATATTTGATATTCATTCCTCTTCAATGGTAATTTCTTTTGTCTTTGAAGATATTTCCCAAAAAAACATAGGTGGGAGTTTTGTTCTCTCTGTGCTTCTGCATGTGTCAAATGCAAACATACTGTTCCTTGTTGGGTTTAGGTAGGACATTAAAAAAACACTTTCCACAAAATAAATGTTTCTAAAACGAGATCATGTTAATGCTAGAGAGTCCGTTTTTTCCCGTGAAACCTCATCATATGGATCCTCAACCCAGTAATATAAAAATAAGTTCAAAATTATAAGTGAGAAAAAACTCAGTTCAGAGAGACAAATCGTCCTTCCAAATTGAACTCAGTGAGATAGAGAATGAAGGAGAAAAATTAGAGAGTGCTCAAGAAGAGATTGTGTCTGGTCAAGAAAGTTCTTCAAGGAAATTTCAAACGTGCAACTGACCAAAGATACTTCCTGGTCACTGGTTTGAAACACTCCCTGGAAGAATAAAGAATAAACCATAAAAGATGGATCAGTGAGTGCAAGAACAACAGCAGGAAAGCTGAAATGGTTAATGGTAAAGGTAATTGTTAAATGGTAGAGGAAACTGTGCAATAAAACAATGGAGCACATACAGGCTTGTATTAGTCTGTTATTTACTTTGATGCTGTTGCTACAACTCTGTCATCTTTCCATCATGAAAGTGATACCTTGCTCTTCCTAGAAACGCCACGTAGCTTCATTCCGGCCATTCTGCAAACCACACATGTCACATATCTTAACAATTCCTTCACTTTTATGGACAGGTATTTTTACTCTTTCATTCCCTGTTTCTGCAGGTCCTCAACAACACAAACTTTCCAGGACAGAACACTTTTTGGATGATCTAGACAGACACCATTCTCATCTTGCAAATAAAAATATTACACGAATGTTTTTCCATGGTACTACTACCTCCATTAGAGGAGAAAAAATTAGCCAAATGCACAATTAATTTGAGCAGAGTCCATTCGAAACCCGGGTAGAAATAAGAAACCAAACCCATCGCCCTGAGGAGCTGGTACTTCCAACTGTGATCAGACTCGATGCCAGAGGTGAAAATTCATTGTGGATAAATTCACACTTTCAGTAGAGAGCTGAAGAAGGCACATAGATTTTATGACAGGTCTTTGTTTAATAACACATCTAGTGTAATGAGACAAACTTGCTGATTGCGTTCAGGCCCCACTACTATGTGAACATGAACAGTCGAAGCACCACTTAAATGAACAGTTAGTAACAGTGAAACATTTCCTGTCTGGGATTTGAACATTTCCATCCACATCACATTTATTGGAGCCCTGAATGCTCATTATGCTCCTCTGTCAGCATGCTTTAGTTAATAGTTTAGTTTAGCTTTACTTTAGCTTGCTCCAGAAGAAAGCCGAGCTCACTCTGCGAAGTCCCTTACTCCATGCTTGGCCTCAGTACTGCAGGCATCCTTCAGTATTTTATGCTTTTATTTCATGGCAAAGTTCTACAAATGGGCTCATTTTTTCCCAGGAAATGGGCATGTTTTATATCTCATCTCTCATATGTCATCAAAAAGATATCATGCAGTAGTTTCTGACCTGGTTTGAAAGTCTCCCTATTCCATTATCAATTTGCTGAGCCTCCTATGCCACATTGTATAGTTTTAGTGTTAATTTTTAATATTATTTTCATGCATTTTTAAGGTAAGAGTGTTTTTTCTTAACTAGAGTGCAATAATAGTTTCTCAATATTAAATAAATAATGTTACAGTGCTGAGACAATTATGACTTTTTGACAGTGTTGATATATTAATGTTGCAGCTACAGAAATTCATCTGTTTCATGTATTTTATGGGCACTTTTTTGTTCTTTGTCCTTATTTTTTGATTTTTAAGAAATTAAAGTTGCCCAGTTGCCAAGACGTTTCTCTCAGGCCAATAGCTACTTCCAAGGCTGGATTTGGGGTTTTTTTCTTATTTTTTTTTTAACTACGAATCAATTCAGCAGACAATATCTACTTCCATTTCCAAAAGATCTATAGCAAGATTCTGAGGAAAGAAAAAAAAAAGATAGAAGTAATGTTTTATGAATCAGTCTTCTTTTGATGTTAGTGAGTGGGATTAAAACCTTTGTGGAAATTCAACATGGTGTTGTCATAAAATCCAAGTCAGTATGAGACCCCAAGAGGCTTTACACAGGTCTTGTGTCCCTCAGAAGATTTTTATCTGAATGAAAATAGTTTATATGACTGAAACCATCAGATGCACATCGACTTCCTAATAAACCTCAAAACAAGCACACATGTAGAGAATGGGACACATAGATTTTGCCAAGCCTAAACCTTCGGAATAAAACTTAAGAAACTTGCTCTGAAGAAATATTTAAAATGCTACTTGCCATAAAAATTGAATTTTTAGTTCAGTAGAAAATCCTACCATCCTGTCCTCCTCCCTCTCACCACTACTTCCATGTCCCTCCTCCAATTTTTTCAAGTGAATTTACAGTTCTGTTAAAAAAAAATCTACAAATTAATTGTGAACTTGATTGGTAAAGATAGAAAGATTTTATCAGAGATATGACAGCTTCATAGATAATTTTTTTAAAATAAAAATTACAGTTATTCCAATATATATCTGAGGATGAAAATTCCAGACAACAGTGGGGTTTCTAAGCTTAATATGGGTCATGGGGATTCAGTGCTCTCTTAAAACACTGTCAGGAGATTTTTGGATATGACTGAGCAATAAATATATTCAATCCTTACCTAGAGGACTCTACTCAGAAACAATGAGACCACCCCAGTGAAAAGTTCCTATGCATTACTCCAGTGCATCAATATGCACTCTCCTTTGTTCATGTTCTCCCCTGTATCCCTTATTCTCAGCCATGCTGACTTTTAACTTGCACTGTTAGTAAAAAAGCTGAATTGGGAGCATTAGAATCTCCCAACTGATCTTTTTTTAAAATATAAAGTAAAGTTAAAAACCCCTTTAACAAAGGGTAAAGCACTCTTAGAAGCCGTAGACCCCAGCAAAGATCAGCTTTAAATTAGAAGCCACCTCCATTTGGGGCAGAGGGAGGAAAGCAGTGAGATGAGTCCAAGAAAACTAAAAAGGAACTAAAAAATGGTAAGAAGAAAAAAAATGAAGACAGTAAATAATTTAATGTTTTCTCTAAAATACACAGGCCCACATTATGTAAAAGATGATGCTTTTCTGTTCAAGGAGAACACCATAAAATATTCTCTGAACGTGGAAAGGTCACAAAGCATCCAGGGTAGCACCTTCAATGATGGCAATGGCAAAGCCATGTCTTTCCCATTAAAATCAGTGAGGTTTAGCATCCTTGCATCCTCCTCCCATGCTGATTGTCCAGTGCTGAGGATCAAAGGCATCAGCTTCAAATATGGCAGGAAAGATTTTACCTGAGAAAAAGAAAATTTATTGTTCTTACAAATGCTCTTAGATGTAGTTGGCATGTAGTCCACACAAATTCATTAAATATCTCTTCCTTCAGACGCAGCAGGGGGAAGGAGTTGGGAATTAAACAGCTTTGGTTGCAATAACAGTCATTAAGAAATGGGAGGAAAAGCAAGTCTTTAAAGTCATGATTTTCCATGGTCTGGATAGTTTTGTCAAGATGAATGCTTGCAAATTACAGTTTAGATCCATATTTAGATATCTGATCAGTGAGCTGGGTTCCAGAAGTGACAAGTTTTCCACCAACTCTAACTGGACTCAAATTTCAATTCTCAGCACTTCTGAAAAACCTTTTCACTTCTTTGAGTGTTTGAATATAGATTTAGAACCTAAGTTCAAGTAATGTTATAAAATTCAGTTCATATTTATGTACCTTAGGATCTTCCCTGAAAGCCAACAACAGCGGATTTTTTTTTTCCTAAAGCCATATTAGGCTTACTAAAGGTTATGAAGTTGCAAATATTGCACCATAAGAGGAAGTTCTAATTGGCCTGTCCCTCCCTGAGGACATATTTACATAGCAATTTCTCAGAATTAACCCTTACAAATTAACCTCTTACAAGAGTCACAATAGTCAGATGAAAGATTATGACTGCACACATAAGTGAATACGAAAGCCATAAATGGCCGAGGCTAATTCCTAATAAAAAGTTTTAGACTTTTTAGCTTCTCTAACATCTCCTGTCCCACTGCACTGACCTTTTTTAATAGATATGGACAACCTCAGCACAGTGGTATGATACCATAATTCTGCCTTTACAGGTTGGAATGTAATAGTATCTGCTACGGAGAGATAAACATGCTTCTTCAATGTCAGTGATAGGTGTTATACCTAGATCATCTTCCTTCCATGTCTAGATTTTAGTCTGAAAGCTACTTCGGTGCCTGCAAAGGCACTGGAGCACACATAAGTGTCCCAGCACACAGATCCTGCTTCATTTCTGCTGTCCTTTTCTTCTGCTTACAAACGAGGCTTGACATTGGCAGAGAAAGTTAAAATGTTTCCAGTACACAAGTGCCCAAACTAAGGGCCAAAACATTTGGGATCAGCAAATCTGTGCCAATTTACATGAGCTGTGGATTTGGCACCTACTCCCTACCGACAGAAAAGGTGCATAGATATTCCATGGCACCTCTGATCATTGGGCTGATTGCTTAATTGTCATGTTCCTCTCTCTGGTGAGGCCCCTGTGCCAGTTAAGGAGACTCAACTGTGTTTTTCAGAAATTATTAAAAAAAAACCAAAAACAAAACAAAAACTTAGGCAAAACATCTGTGTGCCTCCTGTATGTTTATTTATTCATTAAATTAATTTCTTTGTTAGGTATAGTATTGCTAATGGAAGCAGATAAATCTTTTCATTCCCTTTTTACACTTTCAGTTTGATTTGCAGTCAGTAGGGGAATGGCAGACTTGGATTGAGAGGGGATATCAGAAGCCAAGGAAACAACTTGCGCACAGTTCATTTTATTCCATTGCTTAAAGCAACTCTGTTTGATAAAAGAGTCATTAAATATGGAAAACTGCACACAACATGCTCAGTGCATTGCGCTGAATAAAAGAGGCAACACAGTGCCTCTCACAAAGATCCACACTGTTTTTTTCCTTTTCTCTGTTAAAAGAGCAAAAGATCAGCACATTTCAGGATCAATCCAGACAGGACAGTCAAGCCCAATCATAACTCTAACTACTAATAAACCTGAACTGCCTATAAAATCGCTGATCAGAATTCCTCTCAAATCAGTAGATGTTCAGTCTGGGATTAACCCCAACTTCATACCAAAACCTACAGATAGGTTGACTTAAGATCAAACACTCACGCAAGTCGTGATATTTTCATTGCTGTAATAATATACTGAGGGAGTTCATGCTGGGATACTAATTAGTATCCAGTGCCATAAACCTCCAATGAGCACTGAAAACACGAGAGTTCAGCAGAACTGCTCACAAAGAGCAGAGGAGCAGAGAGTACAGGGGCTGAGGGAAGGGTGTGCTGTCTGTTTAGTAGAAGTGCACACAGCAAAAATCTACAAGCTAAATGCTGCAGGAGAGGGAGCATGAGGCCACAACAACAGCCTATGATATAGGCCATAACACTAGATCATATTCACTGAGAACCACATTTATACTCTCCAGGCCTCTGCACCTGTAGCCTTTCCCTGAGCACATGGATTATATGAATTCATGCATTTTTTTCCCAGGACTTTGTTCCATGATGCTACTGAGCTCACATTTGAGATGTAACTTCAAAGGCAATGCAGATCATGGAATGTACCACGAAAAAATAACTCAGGCACACTTAATTTGCCCAGCCGGAGCAGTCTGTATTCTTTCATTCTTTCCCCTTTTTCACCCCACCTCCTGTTCATCCTCCTCCTTTAATGCACCCCTCATCATCTGAGTCACCAGAAAAAATCATATTCACAATTTGCTTTCTTTTTCAAGGCTTGAATCAAATAGTTAATACTGTAGCTCCTAAGGAAACTTAGGTTCCTTGACACCAAGAGCCTAGCCTAGAGTTGTTTTACTTTACACTCTAATGCACAAAAAAAGCTAACCCTTGAGTAAAATAAACAAGCTGCAGGCCTGCCGTCCCAGCTACGGACAATAGAATTGCTGATGATTTTTCCAACCAAAAAAATTATTTCTGACTTTTTTTTGCCATCAACGACTTCTATGCCAAGAGTCATTGTACTTTGAGCATTCAGCAATGGGAGGAAAATGCAAATTCTCTTAATATTTTATAGATTCTACACTAAAGGAATTGAGTCACTTTGCATCACATTTTGAAGATACTGCTTTTGAAAACTGCTGTCTTCCTTAGGTAATATTATTTTCACACAAACCCAGCCATACGAGAAGATATGCAAATTTTGTACTTTCTGACTATTATCATTTCATTGTAAATATACCTTGTACAGAAGTTGCTCTGGATCATTTAATTGAGGTAAATCTGTTAATTCTTATAATAAATCTTAACACAGAAATTGTACTGTATTTTTTAAATTCCTACCAAGACTGATACAACTGTAAGAGTTTTTTGGAACAGATGGTTGGTTCTTGTGTGTGGTGCTTTACTTTCCCTTTTTTCTTTTTTTTTTTTTCAAATTTACAGCACATACTGTTAACACTTGACCTGACATATTCCTTTGAATAATTATTCTGGTATCCTTAAAGCAAAAGGAAAAAAAAGAAACTGAGATTTTTATCCGTCTTAACAACCTAAATATAATTTAAGAAAATAAGAAATGTCAAACTTGCTTGTAAATAACACATGATAGGCTTGGGTGTTTTCTTCCAAAAGCTCTAGTTTTGCCTTCTGTATGCGTTACCTCTTTAGGTGGGTGAGCACAATCTCAGTAACCCTGAGCAATTCAATTCCTTCATGGAATTTCTCAGTGCATCATGGGATTGGATCCTCAACTGTCTTTCAGCTGCTACCCAAGTGAGTAAATGATGGCACTCCTTGACTGAGGGACAACTACTTCAGTGGGGAAATATTAAAAGGTACAAAATACAAAAGACATTTTTAAACAATGTCTTCCAGCATTGAAGTATTTCAGGAGTTGATGTTACCAGATGAGAGTCCAATACGAGGGGGAAAAAATAAGCAAAGGACAATGTCATGCACATCCACAGCATTTAACAAACTTCTTCACTTACTGCCAGGCACCTGCAAGTATTTCAGTCAGTTCTTTCTTTACAGACCCTGTGCTCAGATTTTAGAGAGGTATCATTCTCTTTCCTTCCTTTTGGCTGCAAGGAGCACAAAACTCTGAGTTTACAAGTGTGCTGAACAGTTCCTCCAAATCACAGCCAAGCAGAACTGTAGGAACTCACTTGGTATGAGCATACCCAGGGAAGGTTCAAACAAAGGTGCATGAAATTTCTTTTGCCTTTCTAGACTTGAAGAGAATAAACATTATTGAATATCATTTTACCTATCTCTTCAAATGCAGCTTTCATTGGTGTGGCAAAAGGTGATTTACTGTCATGTAATAAAAAAAAAAATAGAAGCAAATAGAAAAACAAAGATCATGAAATTAACAGATAATGACGAATGAGTCTATGCAAGTGAAATGTATTTTCACCTTTTGAGGTTCACCCAGGCTTGAGATCATTCTGAGATTTCATCCTTGTAGTTACATAGCAATATATCAAAAGACAGTGAACACTGCTCCTATCCAAGAAGTTCTGACATCAGTCTCTTAGCTCTCAAGAAGGAAAAACAAAACAGGCTCTAAATTATCAACTTCTCCTAAACTTACATTCTCAGCTAAGTTTCCAAAAACTAGCTTGAAAATCTAAGCATCCTGTCTTTTGAGATTACCAATTTAAATATTGTGTGGATGCCACAGGCAATTGTTTTTTTCTGTGAGGATCTACAGTACTTGTCATTACTTACAGTGCAGAGTTAATACTTACTATTTTCTGTCACTTTAGCACGATCATCTTAACTGAAATTGTAAATATTTTGAATCAATGTAAAATTAATGCATCTTTGCTATATTTTACTTGTATGTCTGTGAGTATATGTGCATATAAATATATTCCCATATGCACAGAAACGTTAATAGACAATTAAGGTTGCCTACATTCATCTCTTAAGTCTAACCAACATGAAAAGTGCATTGCTAGGCAATCTCATGCTAACTGGAAATCTGGACCAACAGTCTTCAAGGATTATTAATAATAAAGTTGAGATGAGCAACCAGAGTCATCTCAGAACACATCTTTCAGCATGTAAACATCTAGACGCATTCTCCTCCACAAAATATGTATTTTGTATTTTTCATCAACACACTGTTGGATAGATTCCCAAGGGGGTTGACCAAGGGGTCTGGAGGAAGACTGTCCCTTCACTGAAAGTGCATGCTGTGGTGTGCATGCAGTTCAACCAACAAATTGTCTTCATCTACCCACAAGACCCCACTCTCAGTGATACACTCAACTCTCCTTGCAATAATATTCAGGCACACCATCTTAATTTTCGCCTCAGCTACATCAGTATCTGTTACCAACCCCGGCTTTAGAAAAATACAGAGCTGATTTATACTTTAGTAGAGAAATTAAAGATCAAAAAGATTTATTAGGGTTATTCTACCCTCCCCCCTACTAGTGCATAATCATTCCCCACCGTTTATTTTTTATGGTAATTAGACACTCAGGGCTCAATCCTACAGAATGTTAAGTGTTCTGGCCCAGTCCAGCAGAGTGATTAGGTGTGTAAATGCCTGAGCAATCCCTCAAAAGTTAGCTATGAGCAGGTGAACCATCCTCTTTATTTAAACACATGCTGGATTATTTTCCAGAGTTTCAGCATCACGTAGAATAGACCTAAAGCTTTGTTTACACCATCTCTGTTTCTCTAAATTGTCCCACTGCTACCATTATATCAGTGACACTAGGAGCAAGCCAAGGTGTTGGCCCCCTGCTTTAGGGAGCAACTGGTGCTGATTTTCTCTTAACAAATTTTGCTTAACATCGTGGTACTGCTTAAAGAGTGACCACCTCTGAGCCGAGTTCATTCAAGCAAAACTCCAAGAGCCTTCATCAAACACTTGAAATAAGAAAAATGTGTGTGTAAACGTGTGTCCAAAGCACAACTTGTACTTAATCCAGCGATATGCTCTGGGTAAATTACACACAGTGTGTGCTGCCCTTACAACCCCACCAGGAAATGAGAGCAACAGGTGCAAGGGTAGCCCAGTTCCAGGGGGGAAGGTGACCAACACTTCACTGGATACTGCAGGTACACACACCCTCATCCTTCTTTATCTTCCTTCTCTCCCCTCTCTTCCTTGTTTTCCTCCACGGCTTGAAACAATAAGAACCTACACAAAGCCCTGTGCATTGTACAAACAGTTTTATAAAGTTCTACACTCTCTAGTCTTGGATGTGTGTTGGTAGAGCAGGACTAAATCAGTATGTTACAAGTTATTTAAGCGTATGCTTAAATGTCAAAATGTATTTAAATGCCTTTAGATTATTTATATTATAGACAGAGAGGAAACATATTCTATCCCAACAAGAACCTTCTAATATTTTAAATAAACACATGAAACATATGGCTGTCTCTCTGCAGATGTGCATGAAGTTTGTAATCTTTAATTTTTATTCCAAACACATTCATGTTTTTTTACTTCAAAATGACCTGGGTAAACTGTGAAATTTGCTTAAGCTATTAGGAGTAAATCTGTCATACTGACAATTTCAAGCAGTGTCCTTATTGCTAAAAGGGCATATACTGTAAGTTACAGGCTGAATGGCTATTGCTTTTTGCCCTGATGTGCACAAGTCCTTTACCTTCTCATTTATTTATTTCCTGATAAGCAGTCAATGTACAAAAATAGAAAAGCCAAATAGATTAAGAGACTGGTTCTATCCTGATCTCAGTCTAACAAAAAGGGGTTGTTGTCATGAGTTGAATCAAATCTACTCTGAGAGGATTTGATGACTGAAGATTGAGCAGATCAGTATGAAACAGCACCAGAACAACTATGGCTCATCTTATTTTCAAAGGTTAGAGGTCCCACATTCTACCTAAGTCATTGACATGGACATATACAGGGCACTGGAAATTTATATGCATCTTCTGTGCTACACAAACATTTGACTGCCTAGCCCTCTAGCTGTGGCCTAAAACCCTGTCCTTTTGACACTCACATGTCAGCTTTCCTTTATCCGTGAAAACAACAAAACTACTCATGAACGTAAAGGCAAGTGCTTGCATGAGTGTTTGCAGGAGAGCTTTACCCACGTGGACTTGCCTACAATTGACTTTAGCAGGTCACCAAATAAATATGACACTTTCCTTCTTCAGCTCTTACATGAAATCGCATTAGTGAAAATACAAAATATAATCCTGTAAACCACAAGACACAGTGAACTGTGAGGTTTCAGAATTCTCTCTTCATCTAAGAAAACAGACACATTTCTCCCCGTATTTTCTAATTGTAACATGAGAGGGATTTCCCAGCCCTTGTCACCAACCTTGCATCAAGGGAACAAACAAAAGTCCTGTGCCTCTGAAAGCAGTCCATTCTTAAGACCACTCTACAGTAGAACCCATAGGAATTAAAGAGAAGTATTCAAACAGTGCACTAAAAGTGGGAACTTTTTTAGAGAAAGTGATTAGGAGTCTATCAAGTACAAACCAGGCAAATTTAGACAAAGACCAGGAAAAGATTCCTAACAATTAAGTATACTGGAGTGTCAGCAGGGGAAGGTGTGGATTAGATAATCAGCTGTGTCACTTAAAGCTGCACAAAACAAAGTACTTGTGGTGCACTGGCTAGAGTAATTCTGCATTATCACAAGGAGGGTTAAACAACTGTTGACTCAAAGCCCTCCATGCTATTTCTCTGATTCTAAACATTACACTTTCTGTAGGTGGAGAGGGAAGGGTCACTGCTGCAGAAAAAAATTAACATGCGCCATGAAGTGTCAGATGTTACTGTACATACTATGCACAACTGAAAATCCTGTGAGAAAAATAAATGCAGGGCAAATTTGTGGGTGACCTTCCAGTTTTACATGTCACACCAGATATAATGGGTTTTTACTCAAATAAGTGTTTTGTTTGAAATTAGTGGCTGGCAGCCTGATTTAGTTCTCAATGAAGGCACAAATAAAGAAAGTCACATTCTCAAAAGGCAGACTTTTTAAGTCATTCCTCATCAGGCTTCATAAAGATGCCTTTTATAAAATGGAAGCATTTCAAAAGAGAATGCAAAGGAGGTGAAATCATTAATAAATTACAAGGAAGAGAGAGAACCAAAACACGAGACTGCAGAAGAGTTATAAAGGAAACCTGATCACGATGAGTGTAAAGCCTGTCAGAGACAGGCTGCTGATAGGGGGAACTGCAGCCAGACGGAAGCATTGCACAGACACTATTCCCTGCCCGCTGCACTGCCTTGCAGAGACAGACATCCTCTCTGACTGGTTTGGCTGGCTGCTGGGGCCATTGATAACCACATGAAACCTCGGAAGTTGAAGCGAGTTGAGTGCTTTCAGGATGGCTCAGAGTGGGATGGAGTCAGGCTGTCTGTCCATTACAACCCACGGTGTGGGCACCCAGGGTTTAATCTAAGGAAGGGACTTATGGCTGCAAGTATATCACTGTATTGGCGTGTCATATTGACTTTCTGATAATGTTCTAAGCCAGTCGGGTAAGAAAGAGAAAGTGTCACTGGGTACAAATTGTGGCATCAATTCTCTGCTAGACTGATCAATTGAATTTATATATTACCTCCAGCTACGTATTTAAAATCTATAGTTTCCCTCCCTCCAGTGCACAGCTCACAGTTTAAATAATTGCAAATACAAATGAATTTTAAAAGGATTTAGCAGGCTTTAAATTAAAAACGTGTGAACATTGTTATTTTAAGCACTCTAAATTATTTACTAATATAACCCAGCTGATTCACTTTTCCCTTCTTTTTGTCTTAGCTTGATTTTTTTGATCCCTGGAGCTTCAGCGGAGCTTAACATACCAATAAACTGCAAACAGCAAAATAATGCTCTATTGTACCCAACCAAAAGAAATCTTCAAATTCAGCCTACAGAATAACAGGCTGCAAAACATCAGCAGTACAAGGACTTGTTAAATCCTGCATCAGAAACAGGCAAGTAGTCAAGAGACATAAACATGCAGTTGACATAAAGCACGAGCCTGAGCTCAAAAAGTTCAGAAAGTGTTTAGGGGGATCTGTTTTACACAGGTACTGTGACGATGCAATGAGGTGACAGGGTACAAAATTACTTAGAACAATACCTGGAAGGACTCTGGTTATAACGCATACTTGCTGAGTCTCATTTACCTTAATCAGACATTGCAGCTGTTTTCTGTTTTAACCACATGTATAAAACACTTGAGTTACAAGATAAGTGTAAAATCAAAATAATAAATCAGGTCATTTGAACTCGTGAACAGTGAGCATCCTCTTGCATTTTCCATGTTTACTGATCCCAGTCTATTAATTGTAAAAAGTATTTATAAACATCTTCAGAGACAACAAATGAGAGACTTGATGCATTAAAAAACATCTGCATACAGAAATAATGACTTGTGACTTCGGTTTGCCTACTTATAGAACCAATGTTGCACCATGGTTTATGCCTCCCTTACATACCACTACTGATATATGAACTACAGAATTTGATAAGAATAATCTGTAAAAAAACTCAGAAAATTCACCTGCAATATTAGGTTCCCAGTTTACAAAGGTATTGTTTATTCCCTGAACAGAAAAATATTATAAAATTCTGTTTGCCATCTTTCTGGGAAAAGGTATAGGTAATGCTATATGTTTGTCATTGCTATTTTTTATTCAATTTGAGTGAGAGAAAGAAACAGAAGCTAATGTGTAAGGATTATAGTACAGTACATAAAAATATAATATTGGGAGTTCAAAAATAATTGAAGAAACGCTATTATTGTTTTGAAGGAAATAAAGTTATATTCTCATTATTGGAATAAATATACAATCACAAAATAAATGTTTGTCCTCATTACTATTGGTTTTTTTAATTGTTAAAGTTATGGTATGAGGTAATTTGAGATTACTTTCTTCCCAAATTATGCTGCAGTATTTATTCAGGTATGTCAGCAGAGTCATCAGTAGTGTAACTAGAACCTGTCAAAATTACATTTACAGTCAGCGTAAGTCCTGTTTTAAGACTTCTCTAATTTTGGTTTGTTTATTTTTTTAAATTCTAAAGTAGGGAGGATTTTTTTTTTCCTACTAATGTTTATTCTTAGGAAGAAATCTTCCCGCAAGTCCAGATTTAATTTAATAGAGAAAATAATTCTTCTCACCATTGACTTTCCAAATTAATCTAAATCACTATAGAGATGACTTTGTTAGACTTCAACAGCAGTTAGCACTTTCAGATATCCCATAAAACATGAGATGCTCATAATTCCGGCTTGAGGAATTGAGGCCTTACCAAAAACACATGCAATAGTTATAATACATAGTATTACATATTCCCCCCAAATTCCCATTTACTTTGAACATGGACAGCAGATCTGGTGCTGAAAGACAGGGAAATCCTATTACCTCACCAAGGTTTCCATACTCTACCCTATATCACTATCACACTAAGTTTAGAAGGGCTGCTTTTTCAGCTTGCTGTCATCAGCTTTCTTTGTTCTGCTCTCCAGGTCTCTCCAGGGCTAAGTCACAAGGAGCAGTAAAGGGAATAGAAATATTCAGAGTCTGCAAGACTGGCAGGAGAGAGTTAAGCGAATGCTTTTTAGGGCTTGAAGCCTCAGGTTTAGGGTTTGCTCTTGCTTTCCTGAGTGATTCCACCATGTGTGAGGAATACCTTTAAGGTTAATGGGATTCTGAAATCAATAAAAATGACTTACTAATGGTTTGGGGAAGTTTTTGTACGACAGGGTGTGAATTTACAAGGTTATTAACTATTCTGCAACAGCTCTCCCTTTCTGCAGTGAGGCACCACTTTCAAAATGGAGTGAGGTACCTGCATGAAGACTGAGAAGAGGAAGATACTGTGGGGTGCCTGCTTGCTCTGGATTTTCACCCCAGCCTAGCTACTCACAGTGTTCCCTTTGGGCACAAGTTAAAATACGTGAGACCAGTGCTGCAGATCATAGGACAATTTCTCATGATTTGTAATAAGGTGTGTCACATACAGAAACATGCCTGCAAACTTAAGTAGCTATCAACGCAAACAACTGACAGTTAATTTAAAAGATTTTACTAAAGAAATGAGCTTTAGGATGTTGGTTTGGGGTTTTTTTCCCCCAATATTCTGAGTTGGAATAACACATCATTCTTTTCCTATTAATGCTATTAATATTAAGGAGACTTCAACTTGACCATGATTTTTGAAATAAAGAGTAAATTAGCCCCCTGTTTCTAAATGAATTTTGCAATCGCATAGTGGATCCATCGCACAGACCAAACCAAAGCAAAAATTCAAACAGCCCCGTGTTTGCCTGAAGAGGCAGTAACCAACAGAACTGTGCGTTGCTGCCACATCACACGGTACTCTGTGCTGTGGCAGAACCAGCTTGCCCCAGACAAAACACTACCCTCCTTAGATATCTTGTTCTCCCTGAATGAATTCCACCCCTATCGATGGAAAACAGTGTAGGTTGAAAGTGATGACTTCATCTGATTAACCTGCTGATACAGAAACAATTCACCATGCTTTAGAGACTTTAAAATTCTCTTCCTTCTTTACCGCAAGAATCATATCAGTGTTGCTCCTTCAGACATAAAATAATTCATTTGTATTTTACTTACAACAAAATTCGTTCAGAGAAAATGTTGAGGAAGCAGCCTAATCTGTCTGATATTAAAGACTTGTTTGACAAAACAAATTTGCAATAAACACTCAGAAAACAGGAGCCATGCCAGTTAGAATGATAGAAAATCATGTCAAAGAGATAAATGGATCATTAAAGAGAAGGTACTTGAATTTTCATTACAGATCACTATACAATCACTAAAGGTTTCTGAACTTGTCTGGCTTGTTGATCTTATGTGCTCCTCCTACTTCTCACTATTATGCCTAATACCCATATTTTCGCATACCTTTTGAAACCTGTATATTTCATCTTCTGAAGGTATCATTAAGAACTCTTTGTAACTATTAGAATTCATGAATTTTGATATGCATTGGCCTCAACAGTATAAAAAACTGTTTAGTGAGTAATAATGTGAACATCATAACTAATGATTCAGAATCTGCATGACATAAGTGATGGCATTTTGTTGAACATATGGATTTTAACTAGAGCTTGGCAGCACAGGACCCTTGTTTAGCTCAGCGTGCTGGGATGCTGAGGAGACTAAATCGGAGGGGTGACTGAATTATTAGTTAGAATTTTTCCCTTTCTGTAGGCATATAATGGAAATTATATTGGAAGCCAAGGCACCCAGGGATAAACAGGAAGTATCTTTCCATTTCTCAGTTCTACTAGTGCCGTAAAATTGGAAGAACAATTTTTGCTATGCACCTAATTCCTTCAGTGCAACACAAGTTTAAAGACTCAGGAGCCAGCTGCCATTAACTACTAGGCACCATAAACACTGTCCAAACGAGTGCAATTAACACTAATTCTCTGGTGTTTCAGATTCAAGGTGAAACACAGATTTCATTTCTAAGAAGTGCAGAACTGGAACGATCTAGTCTTGCACAAAAGAACAAGACAGACAATCACCAAGGTGTATATCTAGAAAGCTTTTGCCTTTCTAGTGAGTGGGTTTAAGTCACAAAACTTATATCAGCAGAGATGTCTCAATTTTAATTAAGATACAATTTTCATGCCAATCAGTATCTTCTGTCATGATTACAAAATCAACAGGGTAAAACAGTGATATTCTCAATTTGTTACTGGAAATTTTCCTGTCTAGGAGAGCTCCTGTCTCCCTGCCTGTTAACCCTCAGCTCATGGCTCAACTTAGGAAACAGAACAAATTACCAAAAGGTAATGGGAAACAAATTGATTCCCTAGACCAAAGAAAGCTGTAGTCTCCAGACAATCTCTTCTTACTACTTCCAGCTTTTAAAAGGGGTAGTCCTCCTTTTATCCAGTCAGTTATTTTCTTTTTACCTCTTTGTATCAGCCTGTGACAGAGATGACACAGAGAAAGAACAGCAGAAAAAATTATTTATCAGTAAATCTGGGAGGTACAACTTTGCTTTTGAACCTTTTATGTAAAAATCTAAATGAATTGCAAAATCTGCCAGAGAAATCACGTTAGATCAAAACACATTCAATTTTCCTCTCCTTTCTGGGAAAGAGAAGATTTTCTTTTCCTGAGTACAGCTGTCCTATATTGTGTGAGAAGCTGTAGCAAATCAACAACACTATCAGTAGAACCAAAAATATCCTATTTGATAGCAGTTGATCTTCAGATAAAATATTGACATTATGGCAAATAACAACATACAACCAACAGGGGACAGGAGAGCTGGGAACATAAAAGCATTATACTTTGATTAACACATAAACTTTCTTTTCTCACTAGCACTGGGTTTTAGACCTTTGAGTGGGAAAAAACGCAGGCAACAATGACTGAGGGGTGTGTGGGAGTCAGAGCTGGGCAGCAAATGTCCTTGCAAAGCAGTGCTTCTACTGTCACACCCAGGAGCTGATCATGTTCAAACCTCTGTCTGGAAGAGGGGGAAGTGCCAAGAAGGGGTGGGAGACAGAGTAGAATCCTTAACTATTGGCAACTCATAGAATATAATGATATAATGATAGTATACATAGTAGAGTGTACGTTGCATTGGGAAAACAAATAGGCATTGTTATTGTCAGATAAATTATAACTCAGAAAATTTACTTACTATCCCCATAATTTTCTGAGCATCTTTATATTCCATTGAAGTGTTATTTCATTATTAAATTCAAAATCGCTTTTTCCTGTTAATGTTTTAGAGCAGAAATTGCTGCCTCAAGATGGTGGAAGATAGTTGCTATATATTCCCAAATTATAGCCAAATTTGTGACTGCTGTCAATGTCAGTGGTATGATTTCCACTGGGCTTGCTCCTCTTCCAAATACATATTGCACTGCAGCAGCCACTACAAGTCTGAAAGATGGGTCTGGCATCATCACAGAGATATTTACTTCCATTGGAAAGTAGAGACTTGATAAGAGCTATTAAAAAATCAGACACAAAAAAGGAAAAGTCCCTAACACAAGAATAAAGATGATAAAGAAGTTAGTTTTGTTGTAACTTTGCTCTAGAGCAATTTTGTACTCTATCAGTTTCAGGTAGACCACCTCCACAATGACAAGTAGGTGAAGCTAGTCTTTAAAGGCCTTAACTAGAAGAAAAAAACCTGGTGTTGTTGCTTAGCACATTTATGTATTCTCCAGCTATAGATCCCAAAGCATTTATAAACTCCAGAAATATAATTATCCCCATTTCATAGTCAAGGAAATTGAAAGGCAAAATTAAGTAGTTTGCTGAGGGCCATGCAGTGAATCATCTGAAGAGCCCAGTTGTTACCGTAAATCTACACACCTAGGCAATGATTATGCTGCTATGACTCAGACAAGATATTATTCTAGAACATCAATTGCTGCTGTATAACCAGAGCCGTACACTGACTCCTACACACCCTTCATTCTGTTCAGAGGCCTTTTTAACTTGTCTCCATTTTGCTCTGCAAGAACGTAGGTGCTCTGCAGAATTCCCTCAAAAATTTCCTTTGAAGGTTCATCCAGCTTTCCAGAGCTGGAATTTTTTCCCCCCAAAAGAGTTAAAAACACTGCTTAAGATCGTAACTTAATTTTGCCAGCTAACTGGCATCCATAGCAAAACAATGCCACAAATGGAAAAACAATCCCACAAATGAGCTTTTGAAGAGTAATTTTCTGTAGCCACCCACAGTGGAACGGAGATAGAAGCCTGGAAAATCCCACCCAACCTGCACTGACTTCGAAATACTGAAGCACAAAAGTATGTTATCATTTCCTGATGGCTACAGAGTAAAACATTTTGGAGAAGTAGATGGAACTCATTTGAGTTGTAGGCTAGTTTGTCATTTTTAACTGTATGCTTTGAGGTGTACCGCTGCTGGTGCAGCTGCCTACTATTTCACACGAAGATGGGAACAATTTTTGTCCAAAATTCAAGCCAACTAGAAACTGTGGTAAGTATGACACCAAGTTAGCTACACTGTTTTCAATGGGATGAACCCAGGTCTGTTGCTGTCCTTTTCCTCACAGCTGCCAACCTGGCTGAAGAAGAATATGGAGGTCAGGAACACTTGTCTTAAAGATAGATGACTCCTTGATGATGCTGAAAAAATGATCTGCTGTTAAACACAAAAATTGGTCTGGCTGGCACTCCTCCAACTTCAGTTTTTCATTTGTGTGACTCAGGTAGTCTTGGTTAAACAGGAAATGCACGTCTGAACTCTGTCCACTGTCACAGGTTTTGAACATTTGCTCTTGATAACATCTGAATCCTTGGTGTACATACAGATGTTTCAAAAATTTTGTAGAAGGTGCTGTATTTGCCATAAGGTTTTATGAGTCTTCTGCTAACAGGAGCATCTACCTACATGAAGTACCATCTATGCTAGGAAACTGAATTCTACCACAGAGCTGCTGCATTTTAGTGGTCAAATCAGGTCCCTTTGAAAGCATTGCAAAAAATGCCTCCAGGGATTTGCTCAACTGAAACCTAAATGCTTTTGCTAGGTTTTTTATTTCACAAATAATTTTCAAAAATATTTTCTCTCCTTTTTTCTTTCTTTTCATAAACTCCCAGATCAGAAAAAAATGTGACTGTCATAGTCAAGCTTGAGCAGTGGTATGCATAGAGAATAGATTTTTTTTTTCCATAAAGACTCTTACAGAGAGATCTGATCTCATTTTAAACCTATGGCAAGTCTACTTCCTGCAGCCAAGTGTTCTAATATTTAATTATAGATAGCCATGTTTTTCGCAAGGTAGAATTTGTTGAATACATCTGAAAAGAGGATAAATAAAGCCTGGTCTGTCAGGTCTCCTCTTCATCTTTTCACACAAATACATAAACAGACCAATAAGGTACATCACATCCTAAGGCTCATTTGCCACTATCTAAAGCAATGCAGTATTTATTCCATATCCTTACCAAAGGGCATGCGCAAAAAGTGGATAGAGTTTTTCCAGTGTGGGGAGCAGAAATGAGGCTCAGCTCCCTCTTCCTGGTTTTAAGCTTCTTTTACCCACCAAAGGTTGCATTGTAGCAAGAGTTCATTTTGTAATAATAATATATGAGAACTCTTCCAAGTCCATTTCTGACTCACTGTTTTCAGAGAGAGTCTCCCTAATTCTTCTTCCTAAATGTTCTACTTAGCTTTTGGCTGCATTTAAAGATATTTTGCTGGTTCTTGGCTGTTAACTAGGCAATTCAAATCTGTTCATAAAATTAGATCATCCTTCTCATAACAAAGACCATCAACATCACCATGTTTGTATCAGCCTAAGGAATACTCTAAGGTATAAATAAAAGGGTTTGTGTTTGTTCAGTAACATTTGTTTTGTATCACGTGGTGGGGAGGGGTTTTTCCACTAGTCTTCCAAAGCAGGAAAATCAGGAAATCTTGCCTACAAGACAACAGAGCAGGGTTGATATCTCCATTTTCTACATTTTGGTAAACTGGCTAAATTTAGCATCGTAGTTAGCTCCTTTGAGACTTTTGGGTCTAAAATAATCTAAGGCTGTTGATATGAACATGCTCAATTTCAGCAGCTGCTGCCTTACCTCTTTCTTTGTTACAGATGGCAAACTTTCATTTCCATCCACAACATCATATGGGATGGATATATCCTCCTGTTTCATTCCAAATGCAGAACAGAAATATTTATTAAACATTTCTGCCTTATCTGCATCATTATTTATGATTTCCACCATCTGCATATTCAGTGGAACTATATCTGACCTAAGATTCTTTTTGATGCTAAAATGTTTTCAAATTGCCTTCTTGTTGTTTTTAACCATATTGGCCATTGATGTTTAACAGAGTTGTTAATTTATCAGTTACTTATAAGTCTAAATGTACAACTTATGCCTGCTTTTTCCATTCTTGATACAACACTATTTTCTGGTTTTGCAGTACTTTTTTGTGGTTTAATCAGGACATTTTGATTACTCTACATTTTTGTGTGTGAGTTTATGTCCTTGACCAATTCCCAGTATTCATTAATACTTACTAATTAAAATTTGCATTCCTGTTCAGCTATGCTAACAGATTGAAGCTTGGAAACACTGGCCCCCTAAAACATCTAAGTATAACTACTTGGTGTCATATAAAGTTCATACTTATAAAGTAAATATAATCACGTTGTTTAACAGTTCTTCCTGTTTGATGGTCACTGGCGGGCAATATTTATTTCTTTTTCCATCAAAATTATGTTCAGTTTTGAACTTCCTTGTGCAAGATGAATCTCCACACTCTGAGATTATCTGCTACTATTTTTGGAAGCTCTAGGGAATTCTGGTGCTGGCAAAACAAAACCTTAGAAAATATTCCTCAGTTTAAACACTACTATGATAGATTTCTTTTTACTCCCAGCACCAAAGAAAAAATGGTGAGAGAGCAGCTCTTCTCGCTGTCTCTGTGTTTTGGGGTTTTTTTTCTGTAATGTACATAGGAATCTGTAATTATCTTTTGACTCAGAAGTACCAAGTTCCTGTTACTACATTATTTTTGACTCTTCAACATGTAATGTTTATTTGATGTAGTATTCCATCTCCAGCACCTCTTCCTTATTAAGAGGACTAAAAAATTTAATCAATATCTGTGTGACTCTAGCACTATGACACCTTACCAACTTTCAGAAATATTAACTGTGTGACATTTCTCCACCTATATTAGTACTGCCTCTGCTCATCCATTAAAAGGTGCTTGAAAGTTTGTTTAGCAATTCTTTTACAATCTAATATGTCCCTTATCACTTGGCTTTGCTGCATGTCTGGTAGGCTGGTTGTAATTCGCACACATAGAGTACATATTTCCTGGAATATTTTTATATTGTTACTCAAATCCACACTTAGTTTAAGGCCCTTCTGGCAGTTTTTCATTGACTGGGATGGCTTTTGCTGAGATGGTCAACAGGATCAGATTTTTCCCTTTCTCAGGTAAGAAATCATCAACAGCCCATCAAATGATACCTCACAAGGTACTAGTACCAGCCTAGCTAGTACTAGTACCTGCTAGCTTGAATCTCAGCTAGGCTTGACTTCAAATTTTTCCACCTTGATCTAGAAAACCAGGAAAATACCAGTTGTGCTTCTACGCTCTTGAAATATCTGACAGGGTCTTTCCAATATGTTGCCAGGAAAGACTGCATGTCATTGTCCTGCGAAGGATGCTTCCATGGGCTTTTTCCAGATTCTCCCTATCTGAACTATCTTCAGTCCTCTTTCTGAATGTTAAAAATTAGCTGAATAAAGTTAGTCAAACAACATTTCATTTATGGCAAGTCGTTGTTTAGCAGGTAAAATAATCAATTATAAATAGATAAGTATGTCATAATTGCCATGTGAAACAGCTTGCAGGCAATTAGTAGACTTAAATACTTTCCCTAAACTATTAATCAAATAACTCCAACTGTTGAACAAAAGAACTTAACTCTGCACTTGAATAATTTGCAAATAAGGGAAAAGAAATAGATTTGTCAAATTAATTATTCATTATAAGTAGTTCAACCAGACCTATCCCTTTTTATCATTTACATTGGTTTTAAATTCCTAAAGTGGTTTGGGAACCTTAAAGAGTAAAATCTGCTATAAATGCTTAATGCAGTGATCATTTATATATGGCACTGTAAACGTACGAACATACTTTACTTCACCCTGAATTAGGCAGTGGAGACCATAAGAGTGGTTACAATAGCCTTAACTCTCACAAAAAGTAAAAGCCTGATATTCTGATATTATTCAGGCTGACTGAAGAATGAACTGGATACCTGCAGTTTGAAGATTACTGCTGCAATTGACCCTCTCGGCAGCTTAAGGAGCCACTGGCAACGTGTCTCCGCCAGGGCAAGCAGCCAACACTGTCAGGGGTGCAATGGGCACAGTCCTCAGGCTTCAGCAGCAGCCTGATTTCTAGAAATGCTCATCTGCAGCTCAATGCTGAATGTGTTTGGTGGTTTGTTTCATTTGCTTTGGTTTTAGTACGGGTAACTTTAGGAACTTTTCCAGCAATGACCCTATCCAGTAATACCTGGCTTGCAAGGACAAATGGGTTCATGGAGGTGGTGTGAACACATTGCTTAGCATGATTTAAAGTAGGACCCATCTTTTTCCTAAAATATCACTGCCTTCTGAGAACTGGAATACCATCAAAAACATTGGAATAGCTCAGATTCTGACATCCTCGTCCACAGTACACAGCCTCAGCTCCATAGGCAGTCGTACTGAATCTCCACAAAATCTTACACTTCAGATATTAATGCAATCAAAACTACTTGTTAAATTTAGAGGATTAAAGGTGCTTAGAGATATCAGTGACTAATATAATTTTGAAATCTGACAATGACTTAAATGACAAAAACAACATAATACCATTTTTTTCAGGTAGTTGGGAGTATGTTGTTTGCTTGATTTTGCTTTTTATAGTGCTGCCATTTAACAGAGAGGCTCTGATTTTAACTCTGAGTAAATCTGACATAGAATCACCCAGAGGAAATAAAGTACTATAAGGTCATGTTTACAATTACTTATTTAAGCTCTTTCTGAATTAAGTATGCCACATCTCTTCATCAGCTGTGTTATACTAGGTAAGCAATGCACTGTTCAAATGATTTTTAATGACTGAAGCCCCTATATTTTAGGGTTGAACATCTGTTATCTATTCAGACAGTGAGTAGTCAAGTCAGTATTTGGGTGAATAATTTGCAAATTCAATGCATAGAAAATTTGGTACCAGTGCTAAGGTTAATTCATTTTTCCTGGGATGTTTTGTAGCCAAATGAAATCAAAATGTCCTAACACATTACTTCACACCCACCTCCATCTCTGAGAAACTAAATAGTGATGGACAGTACTGAAGAGTCTAAAGACAACATGGGATGAAACAGGAGCCATGAATAAAGCAGAAATTAGAAAAGTGCTTTAGATGTTTGTTAGTCTACAAAATGCAGTGTTCAGCTCAGTACAGCAGAAATAAAGTAGTTAAAAAATCAACAAAGAAAGCATAAGAAAAGCTATCACTGTTTGGATTTATTCATTATTAAAACAGCAGCTAGTAATCCAGTTTCACAAAGAGAATAGTGCAGTATCCTACACATCGTGTTGGATAGGAAGTTTTCAAAAGTCTTTAAAACAGGAAGAAACACATTTCATCCTCAGATATTTAATCTGCAGCATATGGCTTCATGTATTTGCTGTTGTTTCTTTTAAGATCAACGTACGCCTGAAGCTTTCCCACTTCTAGTTACAGAACTCTCTGATGTTTGTAACGGCCTGGTACCAGAGTAACTAACCTGGTACTTTGGATTGCTAAGGGGAGATAAGCACACCATGAAATAACTCACTAGTATCTAGCAGCACTTGACATTCAAAAGCTTAACAGTGGCTGCTTGTGTGTATGTGGTCTCTGCTATTTGGTCTCATAGTTCGGCTGTAGCAAGTGGGATTAGTCTGGATGACTATGGCAGGAAAGTGTGCTTACACTTCTACATTTATGCTAGATCAAAAAAATATTAATTAGAATATGCTGCAGCAGAGCCCAATGGAAGTTGTTCAGTGTCCTTTGGATGAGACCATAAGATTTTACCATTTTCTGATTTCAAAGTTCATTAACAGCAAAACTGAACTGTAGGATAGTAGAAGGAAGTGAGAACTGTTAAAGTCTTCTTAATAGTTCTTCTTCTTCTTGAACTTTCTCCCCCCCCTTCACCTTCTCCCTTTTTATACAGGAAGGTAGCAAGAGATTCAGAAGCAAAACTAAGCCTGAACCCCAGGGCTGGACTGGAAGATCAAGACACTTCCACCCTGTGCCTGTCTCTCTAACAACTTTTGACAGCAAAACTGGGGAAAGAGGGGTGGGCAGAGGAAGGGAGGAATGCTTTACACCTCACCACCAGTTCTGCAAACCTCATTAAGCAGAAAAATCCTGTTCTTTAACAGGCTATCTAGACTTTCTCAAACAGTACATTTCCCACCTTTTCATCTGGGTTCTTTTTCTAAGGAATCTCCTTAGAACAGATAGACTGTCACTGATGGTCAAAAGCTATGTCATCACTGACCTTATGTACAATATCATTATTCACAGCTAACTGATCTCTGGGTATGAAAAATGCTTTTATCTCAATAGAAAAGATGAGATTATAACATTTTATCCAGAAATTATACTCAATCTATTGATGCCTTATCATGGTTACTACAGCATTTGATTTCAATAGGTTAAAGAATTAATGAGTCCCATATATGCTTCTTATATACACTCCAAATTTATAGGATTATAAAGTTGTAGGTTTTTAGGTCAATTTACTAGCTTGGGAAAAATAAAATACAATTAATTGTTGTGACCACTGCCCTAGGTGAAACCTGCATGCCTCTAATGAGGTTGAATATATGACAAAAACTTCTACATATTTTCTGCTGGTTCCCAACATGGTCAGACCCATTTTCAGCTCTTCTAAAATTATGCCTCTGGTTTTACTTGAAGTTTCATAATGAAAAGTCACATGGGTTTTTTGTGATTCTTTACCAAAGGGTAAAGAATCACAAAAAAAACCAATGCTGCCCTGTGTGTTTCTCAAAGCCTGCACAGAGCTTTCAGTCCTTCTAGTGCATATTAATACTCACTCCTGGCAGCTTTTCTTTACTGGCTCAATCATACAAACAGATGCAAATTTCACATACACAAATCAGCTGCACAAGAAAGGAGAGAAGTGTCCTGTTTGAGAACACAGTTATTTTAGCACTCTACCTACCTCACTGCAAGAGAGAGGTAGTGGCAGAATCATGAAGCACTACTGTTATGTCTGTTAGAAGTATCTTATAATGCTAAAAGATTTCTTCTCAAAAGTGTAAAAAACTTAAAAATAACAATAGCATAATTTCACTAAATGAATGGAACCTCTGAGAAACTTTCTTGGACAATATAATTTGGATGTTTTCAACATTGCTTATTTTATTTCACAACGAACTTAGATTTTATCACTATTGCTTTCCCAATTATAGTGCAAAATAAAAGGCATTGTCAAATAGTTTAATAGGTGCAGAGAAAAATGTAGTTTTGTACATCAAATGATGCAGAAAATAATGTGACAACAACCAAAAAGAAAAAAAACTGTGTTAGGATAGAAAATTATTGCTATGGAGTTATTTGTCCTATATATCCTCAATGGAGGAAAGGGACAGAGAGCCCCCAGGCTTGATTATTATTTTTCTGATAAAGTGTACACGGGGATAAGAGGAAGACTTCCTCTTCCAAGTAGGGTCTTCAGTCCTTCCATCAGTGTGTAATCTCAACAGTTAAAAGACAAATCACATTTATCCATGAAAACAGAAGCCCATGCTTAGGCTGCAGGGTAAGAGATTTAGGCAGAGGCACTGACAGTTTTTCTTTAGAAAATTGTTTGTATTTTCCCTGCAATCTACTCAGACACGTACTAATAGAATTTTAAAAGGTCTGTACACATCCACTGGTGCTCAGATCACATGTTGATAAGCACCTCCCTGTGATTTTCAGATCTCCAACTCCATGGTGGACTGGTGATTACCTCTGTCTGCCTGGCAATACAGAGCACTAATCTGTCTCAAAACAGAGGCCCCCCAACAGCATAGGATGGGGAGCAGTGGATCACCAAAACCCCTTTTCAGGGGCCTGCATCCAGGTATGTATTATTTATGGCCATGCCTCTGTATGATTACCTCCAGTTAACCAGAAGCCTCTCTAAAACAAAGGTTGCTCTAGTCCTGCTCGTCATTGGCACGAGGCCCTCCTTGCTCCTGCAGACATAACAGCCCTCGGTCTAATTAGCTGTCTTTAAGGCAGGGTTAAGTGGGCTCAGTGCGGGGAAGAGGCTTTCCTGAGCCCCTCCAAGCCTCTCCTCGGCACTGGCAGGTGGAGCGCGCTCGGCCTCTGAGAGGCACCGCAAACTCGCTGACATTATGTCCACGGGTTATCATTATCATCTTTTTTTTAAAAAACCTGATCGATCGCTCCCAACCACAATGATGCTTCAGGGCATCTCTCGCTCTGCTGGGGAGTGATTGACCATTGGGTATCATTAGAGAGGGAAGGCGATGAGAGGGAGGGAGGCTGCAGGAGCAGCACCGGCTCCGGCTCCTCGTTGCACACGCCTCTCCCTCCCGGACACTGCTGACCTTTCACTCAGGAGACAGCTGGAGTCAGGAGAGATTTAATTGAATGGCTTCCTCAGATGTGTTTGGGGTTTGGGTGATGGAGGAGGAGGATACAGCACTGAGAAGAGAGGAGTGGGGGGAAAAGGAATGGAAAAGAAAAAAGAAAAAAGCAACAACTTTGGGTGACCTTCAAAGGCTAATTGCTTGGGTCTTCCTAGGCCTGGGCTTTGGCTTGCACAGAGATCCCAGCATTGGCAGGCCTGGGCTGTCCTTCCCCAGGCACAAGCACAGTCCTGCTGTCCCAGCACTCCCCTTCACCCTCTCCCTGTGCAACCAACCAGGGATGAGCCAAATCGGCCACTTCTGCCCTCCTGGGTGACACCATACAGGCAAAACAAGGGTCATCCTAATTTTCTAGGCCTCCTCATTCACCGGAGAAAGGTATTGAGAGGGGTGGGGCAAGAAGCAAGCATTCCTCTGAAAGAAGGCATAAATATACATATATGCATAGATATTTTCTTGTCTTTTTTTAACATCACATTTTTCTTCAGGCTGAGTACAGAAACAGACAATAAAAACCACAGAGAAGGTCCAAGCCAGAGAAACCCAGCAACTATCCTGGTGCTTGCCCTTTTCCAGTCACCTCCCATTTCCCCTGGTTTGGCTGCTTTGTTTGTGCCAGGGACACTGCACCTTGGCAGCATTACCCATGCACCTCCTGCTCCTCCTGCTCTCCCCTTTCCTCTCCCTTCCCTGCATGTCCCCCTCCATGCAGGCTCCCCCCTTTCCATTTTAACATAAGTAAAAAGGAACAAATGGATCTCAGCTGAGTTAAATGGGTGACAAGGGAGATGGGAAGAAGGAAATTCATCCCTTCTTGTCTTTGAGAGCAATTTAATTAGGCCCAGGCCCCCTGTGAGTGGATAAGGGAAAGGCTGAGGATTGGCTTGTCTGGGCTTCCTCTGAAGGCAAAAGTGGCCTTGGACACACACACAGAGAAAGGATTTTTAAAGGATCATGTAAGAAGATCAACAGATAAGCATCTAATTTTGTGTACTTAGGGAGAAAATGAGTGTGTTCTCTCCCGCTGGAATAGCCAGAGTAATGGGATGAGAGGAAGGAAAACGAGGAGAAAGCAAGGACCAAAGCTTAAGGTATTTCAGCATTACTACTGATTGCCAAAATTAAAGATTTATACTGCTTGATAGGGTACTCTGGCTACGGTTTTCATAGTGACTGTGCATGTGTATATGTATCTATATACATACATATATAGATATAGATTTTTCTTTATACAGCTCAGTTGTTTCAAGAATTTTCATCAGAAAACCGCTTTTAAACTAATTGGAGTCTGTGGAGAGGAAACCTCATTTTTGTTTCAAATGAATTTTCTGAAAATGTCATTTGATTCGGGAAATATGACTGATCTGCCCGATTTCTTGATAAGAAATGAAATGAGCCGTTGTCCTTCAGGATATCATAGACTTGAAATGGGGGATTTTATGGTTAATGCCATCAGATAGTAGTGTCCTACTTTGAAAGGAGAAGTCCATCAGCCCCAGGGAAAGGCTGAAGACTGAATTTCGTCTCTAAATCCACAGCTGCAGCTAGAGCTGGCACAGAGCAGTGATAGATTTTTTTTTATTTCCCAAACAATAATTGCAAGATAAACAGCAATAAATAACATAATGATTAATAATAACAAGTAGTTAGTACTTTTTCAGCTCTTCATTTTAATTCATAATTTTTCCTCTCAGTGATGTGGTCAGCGCTGACCATGGAGGCTAAAATTAATCCACAATATTACAACACCTTAGGTTTTAATCATCTCACATAGAATAAACCTGTATTTGGAGATGCGTGACTCCTTAGTGCAACAGAAACAGGATCTCTTGGATGTCAGTGTAACCTTGCTAACTCAATTTTTTGTAGGGAAAAACTAAGAAAGACAAGATAAGTGACTTTCCCAAGGCCACAAAAGGAATTAGTCAGAAAGACAAGAAAGTCCCTCAAAGTCCTTGCTGGAGGGCTGGTACCATTAGTTAGTTTATCTTTTTCATAGCAGCATATATGCAAATAGAAATGGAGCCATACAGATAAAAAAATGAGATCAGGGACAAGAGAAAAGGCAAAGAGAGAAAGCCAAATAAGTGTAAGTAAATGTTCAAAAGGGCTGATTCAAGCTAATATTGAAGCAGCAGGTTTTAAACAAGACATCAGGAAGAAGCAAACTGAGTGAGACTCGTAAGTGACTTGAGTAGAAGGTTGTTTTACAGAAAGATTGTTTGCAGAGGTTTGCAGAAAGGCTACAAAAAGTTTGGATGCAGACTTCCAGGCATTATAGCTGTGGCCCATCTGGTCTCCTGCCCACACTGGGACCATACCAGCCTCAGTACTCAACATGCTGTCACCAAAGTTTACGGCAAAAGTCCTGTTGACTTTCTTAGGAGCATAGGGAGGTCTTTACAGAGCAACAGCTATTTTATGCCATGTTTGATCCAGAAAAGAAGGGCAGGTGCTACCCCAAGTTTCCCCTCAGCTTTAGAGTGCTGCCAAGAAAAAAAATCCTACAGGAGGAAAGAGAAGCAAGGAAAACCCAGGTTTTCATATTTCAGACAAAAATCTGAGGAATGAGTAGACAGTATGTCTCAGTTTGAAAGGGTTTTATTTTACTAGCGTGGCATCTTGCTAGTAGAAAAATTACCAATTCTTTTACTGACACTACTAAACTGGTTTCTTCATATGCAAGTTCGCTTCTCAATTAGTGGCTGGACAGACCATGTCTTAAATGCACAGAATGGAAGCAGCAAGATGATGTACTACTCTAACATTTTCCCTGATAAATGGAAAAAAAGATAGTGTCTTTCTGCGATGCATCACTGATTATTCTCAATGCCTAAATCTAAATTATGGTAGATACATTTTCCTCCCCCCAAAACAGCACGTAAGTGGACACTTTATCTTATGCCCCTTCTTATCATCCCTGGCTCCCCAACAATGACTGCAGGTACAGAGTAGTCAGGACTCAGTAGTGGTTGACAGAAAGAAAAATTCTTTAATTGCTTCTTAAAGAGGAACTTTGTCTACAAAGGATTACTCTGTCCTCCCCATGGTCTCTGTCAAGCCTGATCTGCTTCAAGTTGTCATCCACAGGAGCAATGTCTGGGGTTGCTTTTTACAACCACTCTGAGACAGCAGGTGCAAATTGAGTGGGGTAATTCTTAGACCTGGTTCTGCTTGCTTTTCCCCTACCAGTTTTTAGTGTGTATGAAATTTTTTGGATGGTGTGAAAATAATCCTACATGAGAGAAAAATGCTTCAGTCTTTCTCAGTCAGGAGGAAATCATACTGCAACACATAACTCTGAATCTCAGGCATAAGTATTACAGATGGAAAAGAATTATTAGGTCATCTAGACCTGTGCAGGATTGTTCCCTGCAGTACATTCCCCAGTTCTAAAACTAGTCTAGTTTTAATTGACACTGGCAGTGGGGTTTCCATCATGCTCCTTGGGAGGCTGCCTGAACCCAGTATTAAGAAATATTTCCTGACACTTATCTAAAATTTTCACTGCTAATTTTGGCTTATGCCACCAATACACCCCTCTTTATATTGCATTCTGTGGTACAAGGCACAAGCTACTGCTGCCTTTCCTTGACAAGACATCTCTGCTGATGTGCACTTAATGTATTCATTTCATTGGGTGGATAAATGTATATGAAATAAAGCACCCTCTAAGCACAACATACATTTGTTTCATACAGGAACTGCTGAATAAAGAGCAGGCCTGAAAGAATTACACTGGTGGAGACTTTGATGTACGAATAGGTAGAAGAGCAGAAGAGAAGAACACATAACTCAGCCCCAGACTGCACCCTCAAGAAATTATGTTGAGATTCCCAACAGGTAAACATCTTGACAAATCCTTACTAACTTGATGAAAGCAGTTCACAAAAATTTCATAAAAGCACAGAGTGGATAACACAGGAGATGGATCAATTTTTTTCCCTACACTTCCGTGGCACCCTGTTTAGCTAGAGATAGAATAATGTTCCAGTACATGTAAGAAAAATTAAAATATATCTAAGAATCTCAGGAAAAAACATGTAATTACATAGGAGATGTAATGTAGAGAACACCACTTACAACCACAGCACATTTTTTTTATCTTTAAAGTGCTGTACAAACACAGCTAAAGGAGCAATTGGTTTACTTTCACACATCCCCATGGAGCAGGTAAGTATTATTCCCAGGTGGGCATGGGGGTTATCCTGAGGAGTGCTGAGCAGATTGCGTCCCAAGATTGTAAAGAAGACTAAAAGTATTTTAAATGCCACAGTGTAACAACATCTTGCATCCAGTCCTAGACCTTGTCTGTACCAGGTCAAAAATCCCTGAGGCCACACAACAAAAAGCACTGGCCTTGTATAAGTTCATGCTGCCCTACCAAACATGATGTGAAAGTTATAATGGCAAAATTTTGTAGTCATAGGCATTACAGTAGGCTGTGCATCATCTGTTCTTATCTCTCTGACTAGGTAACAACTGTCCTCCAACATAAATACAACACAGACACTAAATAAAATCTTGAACACAACATAAACTCTTGAAAAGCTGTCCCATTCTGCTGATACTCATAAAAGACATGCATTTAATCTGTTCTGTAAGTAAAACATCTTGCAGTAGATCAGTCTGTGCCATTAATGACTATCAATGAACACAGAACCAAAGCATTAACATCAGAGCTCAAAAGAAAGCAGTTGTCAGGACAAAAAAAAAAAAAAAAAAAAAAAAAAAAAAAAAAAAAAAAAAAAACAACGAAAAAAGGAAAAAAAAAGTGGTGCTCAGAGCTTTGGCCACACCTATGATCCACTGTGATCCAGCTAGATTGTCCATTGCATAACCGCAACTAAGAACAGTTGCATAATGCTAATTATGTTATTAGCTATAAATGCTAATTTTGTTATTCACTCAAGTTGCATTTAGTTGAAGTGACACTTGAATACAAGTCTTCTGAAAAGAGTATGTAGTCCAGGGATAGTGGGAAAGCAGTAGCAATAGGAAGCATTTTTTGGCAGTGAATGAAACAAATTTCCCAGCCATATCAGTTTGTACCAATCTGAAAAGTAGGCATATGTGGAATACAGGCATTTGGGACCAAATTAAAGGCATTTTCCTTTCCATTCCACTTAAACACTTCAATTACTTTTGCTGTGGTCACGGGGTAGGGGATCTCCCACCCTGTACACCCAACCTGCAGCATTCTTCTCATCCCCACAGTGTTCCCAGCTATATGCTCCTAATATTGTTCTACAACATTCCCCCAATATGCTCCAAAAAAACCAAAAAAAACCCAAAAAAACCAAATCTCACTGGAAAGCCAAATGTGAGAGATTGAGTTTACCACTTACTGAAATCTAAACATGAGGAGTTACAGAAGAATTCTGAATCACTGGCATTGGTAAAGGGACAAGGAAAATGTCTCCATGGTCAAAATCTAAAAGCAATGCCTAGACCACCTACCTTTATATTTTATGTGACTAACTCCCAAGGTACCTTGGGAAGAAGAATTCACATAAGAATACACTTCTAATTTCTCCTGTCTCTCCTCCATGTGAGTGACAGTGTTTGGTCTCACAGGTAATTTTCCCACTTGTGAGATGTTCACTAAACCCCCCACAACCACCACCCCTGAAAGAGCTCTGCAGTATAACTGTAAATTCAAGTATTACTCGTCACGACAATAATGAAATATATGGAGGGATGGATGAGGAGGAAATGGTGAAGGATGGATCACAGGCTGAATGACAGCTTCTGAACCTCTCCTTCTCCTTGCTGGACCTGTTAAATCCACAGTTAGTGGTGGCCTCAGGGAGAGCACCATAGCATGAGTCCCTGTCAGGATCAATAAAGCAAGGTATTGAATACCCCCATTTGGATGCCTGGAGCAACCTGTGACCAAACCAGAGGAAAAAATAAGGGAAAGAATGCATTTAACTTAACTTATAAAGAACATATTTTCAAAAGTCTAATCTTCTAAGGATCTGAGTAGCTTCAGGGTTTTGTTTATATTTTTCATTTAGGAGTCTCCCTTGGGTCTTTTCTTTGCCAGGAGCACAGTGGGCAAAATCAGGATCTTTGGCTTCCTCAATGTGCTCAAGAACTCTATGGATAATTTAAGCTTTCCCACAGCAGTAAAACAGAAAGTTCATAAAAATAAATAGAGTAATACTTTGCACTCATTCCACAGGAGGCTTGTGCTTCATAAAAGCTAGTCAGTGAAACATCACTTAGAAGTAGGTAAGTGTAATTTTCCCATTTCACAGATGTGAAAAGGAGATACAGGATGTGTCAGGACCACCTAAACCACTGAGGACCATTCTTCAAAACAGTAATTTTGTTTTTCTGGAAGTCATGACTAATTCACCTTTATGTGACACGTCGCTTTGGCACAGTTGAAGCATGCCTAAACGTATGGATACAAGTGTGTGTTCCAATGCAATTTCTTGCTGTTAACCTCACCTCTTAGAGATGCACACCACACTCACAGTAGAAGAAAACGCACACCCACCCCATAGCCATTACAATGCAAGAACCAGGATACTCCTTAAAACTGACAATGAAGATGCATCAGAACTAAGGTGGTAAACTTTGAGCTGGAGTAGCAAAGTCACTTGTACAGAGTGATGTACCAGAATGATGTTTTACATCTCTGCAACAAAAGCTGCTCTCAGTTCAAATGACTTCTGAAAATGGGACAGATGTTCCTTAAAACTGAATCCAGGATATGCTTCTGATTTCATCCTTTGAAACTTTGATTACTTATACAACCCAGATCTTCCAAAATCCCATTTACTCATTTAATCATAAGAAATTCTATCAAAAGAAAGCCTCAGAGATCATCCATGTAATCTCAGCAATCACTGCATCAACAGCAGAAACAGAACACTACAATGTTTCTATAACTTTTCTGAAAAGCTGACTTGTCAAGTGGCTTTTGGTTTTCTCTGCTTCCAGATATTAAATTCCATTAAAAGGCAGCTAAAATATATATATTTTTTTTAAACACTCTTGATTACTTTTCCATACAAGCAACCATGGTACTCAGGATGTATCATCCAATGACAGGCAGTGTGGAAGAGCAGGGCCTGTATGATCTCCAGGAAGATCTAGAAATACTGGTATTCTTTCAAGAAAAATTCAATATATAGTCAAAACAGTGGCAATAACAAGACATAGACCAATTCCCTCCTTTCTCTTCATTGTCTTCTATTATGCTTCTCTCTATTTGATAGTGCCTAGTATTCTAAAACAGGCAGAAGCTTGCAAAAGAGGAAAAAGTTTTAAAAGAAATTGAGAATATGTCAATAATCAGGTTAGTTTACTTTTTTTAATTGGTACATTCTTCATCATGATGGCTACTTTACAGGGATCTCTCCCAGGAAGCTAATTTAGCCTGAATAATGGATACCTTAGCCTATTAGACTAATTTTCATTGCTGGAGAACACAGTGATATGGAACTTAAATGCCATCTAACCTTGTTTGAAACAAGTTTAAAATCTAAACCAAGAGAATTTAATCTGGTAGTTTAATCAAAGTTATCACGCAGTCAGGAACAAAAGATGTGACCGGCATATTTTTTTGTTACAGGTAAAAAAACATCCTTCCCTGTTGCATATCCAACCCACAATCCACGTTTTGAAGACAGGATTCAACTCACCTGGCTTTAGATGTCTTACTTTTAGATATTTAAAATTACTTGTCTATACTTTTCCTAAGGTCAAAGGAAATGGGCAACTCAAGAATACGATTAATTGCGTCATTGGTAAGATGGGGAAATTAGAATATGAGAGATTAACCTCCTTGGGAGGTGCCTCTACCCTCATTATAAACAGAGCCTAGCAGACTTAAGCCAGGTATTCCCTTAAAATGAAGTCAGACTGAATCAAGATCTTCGAGTTGGCAATACCTCATGCCTTTTAGCAAGATGAAAACAATACAGAGATGCTAGACTAAAATTTGTGTCTCTTAAGTCCTAATCCTTTGTATTCCACTTCCTTATTTTTATTCGGTAAAGGAGTTGGCATGGTGTAAAGCTCATTTTAGTTTAAATAATTTTATCTCTTGGTGAGGTAATCTGGCTTTAGTGGTGCACCCTTAACCTGTTTCTCTCAATGGTTCTTGCTGCTTCTCTGACCAGCTAAGCTTCCAGTTCTTGTCCTTCAAGGCCATTTTCCCCATCAGCACTGAATCCTTGCTTCTCCTTTCCAGTCTTCTCCCCAAGTCCTTTGTCCTTCTTCTGACTATTCTCCCACAATTTCCTAAGTGACACTGGGTTTTTTACCACCCACTACAAAAAGCAGTTTGCCTCCTGAATGCTATCCAATTCTACATCAATTCCTGAATTGAGAAGGTGCTTAACACATTTAAACGTGTTATATTATCAACAGCTTGCTGGAATCAAGAATGTTTAATTCAATCAAAATAATCCACAAAACACAGGGGTTAGCGAAGATAGAACTGCATATTCTTCTATGCCTTGTTAAAGAGGTTCTAGTGTTCAATGGGAATCATAAAGAGGAAGAAATACCAACTTATTAGAGTAAAATTGTTTTTCAAATTCAAAGATTTAGGAAGATAAATGACAGTTAGATGTCTATCACTTTAAAATGCCTTTAGGAACCCTCAAAAATGTCTTCCTTTTCTACTAAGCAATGCAGTTTGGTGTCAATTCTAAGGAGGCATCAAAAAACTAACAAAACAAAATAAGAACAAACAAAACAAAAAAACCAAACAAAACAAAACAAAAAAAACAACCTCAAAACAACAATTTTAGCACACTTTTGTTTTATTAGACTTTTGTTCTAGCCCACATAAAAAACACATAGCAACTTTCATTTCCATCTCAATGACCATGTTGGTAGAAACCAACCATGGTGGAAACCTCAAAAGGAAGAAAGCCTCAGCTCATTGCAAAACACCAGTCGTCCAGAAATCAACAGTGGCATGACTGGGATCTGGATAGCCCAGAGATTTAGGGCAAAGTCAAGAACACAGAATGTTATCTCTCCTAAGGACTTATTTCCTCTTTCACTTGAAGATCATCTTCCTGTCCCTAACGCCTACTGCCATCAACAATATCTTGCTTACAGATATATTGCTCACACCCAGCATCTTTCAGAGTTCCTGCTATATTTGTCTTTAAAAATAATTCAATATTTGGATGGAGTAAAACAGACTTGCTGCATCACATCAGTCACATACTCCATTTATTCCAAAAGTGACTTCAATGGGGTTATATCAGTGTGAACTCAAAATTGGTCCTCTGAATTTAGTGTAGTCTTGTATGACCAACAGCAGTGAACAAAGAGCAAATCTACCCCAGAGTTAGATTTCAAACCTCAGCCCATCATTCAGTTGCCACTGGTCTAAGACATGCAAACATTCAAAAAAGGCTTTATCACATTCCCTATGATGCAAAAAGCATCATATATTTTCAAAATATGATATGCATATTTTGAAAAATATGCATATTTTTTCAAAATATGTTTGTAATCAGCAGGTTGTTAATAGGTAATAATAAAAAACCCCAACAATAAACCAGATCCCAAAACTTCAGTTCAGTAAACACTTTCAGTTGTGCAAAGACATTATGGGATGGCAAAGAGAAATATGACAAGCATAAAACACGATAATTATGGTTTAAAGAGCAGCACATCATAACAGCATTCACCAATGTTTAAAGTTTGCACACAAAACTGACTACCAAATGAACAAATTGGTTCCTCAGAAATACCCGCTTGGGCAGCTGAGGCTGTATCTTGCATTTATCTACCCTTATAACATTGCCAATCTCTCTTCTTATCGCTTCAACTGTTGTAGAGCTACTAAAATTTAAACCAATTTTAAGATGACAGACATGATACATCATAACTATAGTCTGTGCTACAAATTCTTACAGGCTGATCCATGTTTCTGATGAAGGAACATTTTTTATTCTTAGCCTTACAGGGGAAATTGGTGGGATCTAGGTGCTTTTCATGTAAACACTATGTTAAATCTTTACAGATTTTGGCAGATTCTCTAACATTTATGAAAGGTACTCAATGGTCAATCCTAGAATATGTAAATGCTGACTTTCCTGCAAGATTCTGTGATATTTTAATAATTACCTAATGAATAATGTATTGGTTTATTGTGCTAATTCACCCATTATCAAGATTATATTCACTCTTCTAAACGTAGCCTCTGAAGAATGTTGAAATAACGGGTGGGATATAGTTACAATACAGACATTTAAGTCAGAGGGAGTTGTTTGGACTCTCCACAGGTCAAGACAAAGATAGAGACTTTTTTCATGATGCATCGGACTGGAACTGTAGATGTCAGCATTACTATGAACCAAACCAGTGTTCCTGCTTGTTGTCCACCACACAAATTTTTCAGTACCTCCAAGAGAGACACAAGATCTGCTGCAGTTTATGAGCCACCAGTCTCTTGGCCAGATTTTGCAGATACACCTGGTTCTTCACTATGACACTTGGCTAACATCAAGTAATACTGATAACATCTGAACTAGTTAGTTACACACATGTAAAGATCCTGCATCTTAAAAGACAAATAAAATAGCTTCCTTTGCCTGGAAGATGTTGAGGACCTGTTTTTTTCCTTGTTTTCTGGAATATATGCGTGTGCATGGTGCTTCCTTGCTATCAATGTCATATTGTATGCACTGTGGAATTTAGAATGACAGCAGAATGGTTTGCATTGAGAAAATGCTAGCTGAAGTGTACTGCAGAATCTGTTTTTCTCATTGCTAGATCTCTTTAAAAGTGCCTGGGATGTATTTGTAGCCTTTTTTTTTTTTCTTCTTCTTCTTAAAGAGAACATATTTATTATGTAACTGGTTATTTTTTGGTTGAAAAATGATGTTTTGTCATTTTGTAGAAATATCGAAAGGGGTGGGGAAGGGACGGCAAACATCCAACCAATATTAGCTCTGAAGTGCTGGGTAATTGTACAGGGCCCTGGGCAAAAACAAAACATAGATGTGCAGTAGTCACAGCACATCTTGTCTTAACTTGTCTTTGTTAGTGTAAGTGAAAAGGTTAATGCTGTTCAATTTCGTCAATGCAGAATGAGGCACTGTGGCACCTTTGAAATCCAAACTTACAGCACAACTGATGTGATTCCTGAGAGAATCACGTTATTTACAAGATAGTTTAATAACGCAAATGCCAATTAACCATATGCTGGTGTATTTTATATATCTATATTAAAAAAAAAAAAAGGCAAAAAAAAAAAGAAAAGCCCAACAGATTGCTTTTAGTATGCTTATCACAGGGTAAAGCTTTGCTGCTGTCTACCAGCAACATATGGTAAGGTCTCAGCCACCTACTAGCCATAAGGGCTTAATCCTGCTATCCAAGACAGATACTAGGGATGGATCCCTGCAAGAGTTTTGAATAACATGCATGGCAGTTTAAAGGAATAAAGCTTCCTTTAAAGCAGAATAATTAGTGATGACTTAAATTCAATGCCAATTAAAAATGTCAGAGGCTGCTTCTTGACTGCCTTGCACTTTGTGTAGTCAGTTAAATTCAGAGCATAGTGTGTGCAAGAAAGCTGCCAAACTGTCCATGTTTGGCACAGACCTGGCACAGACATACATGGTGACACAGGTGTAAGTCAGGGAAGAAGCAGATCCTCAGATTTTTGGGCCACAGTCTCATCAAGTAAAACGCCATCCTGCTTACCTTAAATTACCTAAACCATAAATAAAAAGCCTCACAATAAAAGTGAAATAAATATTAGTCTTATCTGCTATTTCCTTATTAATATCTGATTATTTCTTTCATTTTCATTTTTCTGTTTGTCTAACCCAAATGCTTTTGACCAGTCTACCCTTTAGAGCCAACATAGTAACTCTTAATAACACAGAGGCATTTATGTCAGGAAATACACAGCAAATAGGGATGTAATCTCTCCTGTACACACCTCACCTGCTAATGGGGACAGAAAATTGGGGTTTATTATTTAGAAGTCTAAAGAACCAGGTGTGGCCAGGCTGGTGCCCCCAGCGTATCAAGCTATTGCAGTGCTGCTGACAAACTACTGCACTTGACCATGAGAATTCTTTATTACCCAGCTCAGAGTTCAGCAAGCAAGCTCCACACCCAGACAATTCCTTAGATCTCCCATTAGCTTCTCTGTGTCTGATCTATCTGATCCCAACAAGCAGCCCTCATGGGGCAAATGAGAATAACAGATCAAATGTCCTCTAGTTTCACTCCTGCTGATTCCAGAGCTGGAAGGATGGCCACAGCCACAGGCATGCCTATCTTGCAGGGGGTGACCATGGCATTGAATCTGCATGATGCCTCTGGCTCCATTCCCAAAACTGACCTCTGTGCCAGCTCATACCTTCATGAGGCACAGACAATACTCTGTTACACTGGTCTCCTGCTCCAATGGTGGTGCCTGCCTTAAAACATCACGAGGTTACACAGCCTCCAGACCCAAGTTTCCTGCCACCATCTATGACTAAACTTCTCTTATTCTTGTCAGCCCCACTCTGAGCTTGATTTCAAAGGATTTCAGTTTTCAACATTTGAAAACATGAATATATCAAGAAACAGAGCCAAAGCTGCAGGTATCTTCCATATATTGCTAAGGATTAAAAGAAATTAAAGATTTTGTCATATAGCAGCAGTAAACCTATTCTACTATCATCAGCACCCCAAATACAATCCACTCTTTTGAGATCACTCATTTAGAGATGACCAGCTTTAGAATAAGGTGTCAGATTTCCAAAAATGGTTTCAAGAGGTGGAATCCTGTTAAATTTATTCAGGCCAAAGGTATCTAGAATTGAGCACTTGAAACAGTAAACTCAAATAGCCCCCACCCCAACTACACACCCAAAATCTCAAGAAAGTGAATACTTTCCAAAATCTATTTCTTTTAATTCTACTTTTGATTCCATTTTGCCTGCATATTATTTCAAAGCCTTTTATTAGTAATAAGTTTATAAGCCACTCTGAATTTATTTTGGTAAAAAGCAAAAGGTCTGAATACTTCCCTTTTCTTTGTCTCTCAGCAAGCAAAAGTTTCTTCCACAACAACGGACCGCAATCTTTTATTTTGGTGTTCTCTGTTTACCTTTCCCTGGTCAGAGTAAATCTTTGTATGACTGGAACTCGTCCTTGCAAGTATGCCTAAACTGCTCTTGGGACTATTATGCATTTTCCTGCTCCAGGAAAAAAAGGGGTCCAATCCACTAGGGAAGGACCTGCCACATCCATAACAATTTGGAGCCAAATTGTGATTGTCACTTGTATGAGTAGGCAGATAACCCAGCGTGACTGATATTCATGAACACAGGTGTTCCCAGAGAGAAACAGATCTGGCCTCTTTATCGTCTGTATATACAACAAGGAAAACAGAGGTAACAGATTATCCCATAACTACAGAAAAGAATTGGTATTTGTGTTCAACATCAAAACAAAAATTGAAGTCAACTGATGCATCAGAAAACTGGAACATATCAGAAGCACCTTTCAGACTTCCACCTTCTTTGCTCAGAGAAGAGATCTGTCCTCCTGTTTGCTATCGACACCTCTCTGAAACAACTTTAATTTCTCTTGCTATTTAATACATGTCACAGCACTTGACAACACTCATGATCTGTACTAATCAAAGACTCAGTAGTGATACAATCTGAGCAAGAGTATAATCCTTAAGATTCAGTCCTTCCTCAAAAAAGAAAAAAAAATGGTAGTAGTTTGCCTGACAACAGGGTAAACAGATTATTGTGTTATTGCTGGTTGATTGCCGGAGTTATTTTGGAGCTCCATAATTCGTTTAAAGAGATTTTTGACATTTATGAAATGACTTCTATAATCAACTGACAGTGCAATATCCTATAATTGTTCAATTAAAAATGACTACTAGTGCATTCATTTATTAGTAGAATCAGATAATTGTCTTGCCACTAAAGAGTACTTCACACTTTGCGCATCAAATGAGAATGTTTGAGTATAAATCTGCGGCACAGCAGCTAAAGTCCCAGGGATTTTTTAAGTGAAGGTGTAATTATTACAGGCCTCTGAAGTAAATATGGTTTCATGTGATAATCTTTAAATGGATTGCCTGCGTCTTACAAGACACACTTCTGCATAAACTGTCACCTCTGGTGGGATGGACATGGACAGGTTTGCAGAGGCAGGCGAGACTCCTGCGATTAAAAACAGGGTCAGCTTAAAAATTGACATCTAAATCACAGAGCTGATCTTCCTCCCCTTCACCTCTCGTGTTACTGGGAGGGCACTGTTCTGCTGGAGGAAGGCAGCAGGGAGTGGGGGCACAAGTAAAACAGTTTTGCATAGGAAATTGGACTGGAATATAAACCCATAAACTACATAGCCTCAGTCACAAATGCACATCCATACCCTGTGTTCCTGGGAGGCAATCTTGATGGAATATCTGGCAATTTTTAGATGGATTTGAAGTCCACTTGAGGTCACTGAGCACCTTGAAACAATTTTAGAATAGATACTTTCTCTTTTAAATTGAACATTTTAACACACATTATCCAAGCTATCTACAAATCAAAATCACGGATCAATTTTTCATTAAATAATAAAAAATCTTGGTACATCAAGTAGGTAGAGATCATACAGAAAACTGTGTAAGCAAATCACTGAAAGGCAAGAAACAGCAGCAACCTCTTTGCAAATTAATGATTTTTTTTTAAACAACAACAACCTTCCAGAATCCTTGGCTAAAACCCACAATTTATGTTCAGATAATAATAATTAAAGAAATCAAGTGCAGAGTCACCAGATGGAAGATAATACTTAATTTGTGGCTGCTACAGTATACTACTCAGAAATGTCATTTCAGAGTCTCAGCTGAGCTTAAGCCCTGCTCTCCTCTTCCATCCCTCCCCCACCACACACCAGTTCGATTACAGAACATACCACATCTTCACCTTGCACTTGAGCTTTTCTGTATTGCCATTACACCCATGATCTTCAAATGTTTTAATGAACCAATAATTAACAAGTAATTTCTTTGTGCCATGGCTGCACCAAATGTTAGTTTCCCTGTGCTCTGCATGGAGAAAGCTGTAAAGTGGGGAATTACTGCCAAATTTTTTGCTAGCAGTCCCAGGATTAGGGGGTGGGTAGCTGGCTCCCATCTAGAGAGCATCAACGAGGGAGCATCTGGAGAGCACCTCATTTTCCAGCACAGCACCAATTAAAACCAAAGCGGGGATGTGGCAGAAGCCAGGCTTCAGCCAGGCACCCTCTCACCAGCAGCCTGCTGCTGGCTGGGCACACCAGAGCCCTGTGACAGAGCCCAGCCAGCCCTAGCGTGCCCCTTGTGCACTCTGATCACAAACCCATCCTTCCTCCTACTTAAGGGGCCAAAAAAATTAAAATCAATGTGTCCTCATATCAGATCAGTTCCCCATAAAGCTTTGCAAATGACCCACTAAGGATACGCTGCTTCTTCAGTGGCATTTTTCTCCTCAACTTATCCCCCATACACCTTTTTTGTTGTTGTTTCAAACCGATTTTTCTGTGCGTTGTATGGATTTCAGGAAGACTTTTGATAGAGATGGTCCTGGCAGCTGGATGATAAATATTATTTTCTTAACCGGCCTAGCTTTGTCAGCCACCTGCAACTGCAGGTTGGAAGCAGCTCATTAACTTTCCCGCGGCTTCCCAGGAGTTTTCCTTGTTTTCTTTCACCTTGGGTGTGTGCTGCCTTCTCTGTGAACAGTTAACTACCCGAGCAGGCCGAGCAGGCTTTGGCACCGCGAGTGTAGCACGCTTCAGGCAGCCTCCCTGCTAAGGCTCAAAATCTCTCTTAAACACATTAAGCAGCCCATTTTGGATTGATAGTGCAGTAATTATTCTGCTTCACCCTAAAAACCATCCTGGGGTAATTGGCGCAGAGGAAAATTACCCAGAGTTCTCTGCCACCTGGTAGTTAAGGAACGAATCCAGGGAAAGATAAGTGAAGCAGGGAAAAAAATCGGCACTTATTTGATTTTAATCTCACCACTTTGCAAGCATTTAAATTGCCTTAATCAGGTGGCTGGCTCCCAGCCTAGCTGGTAATCTGTTATCAAATTTGAAACTAGATTTTTTAAAATGTCAGTGTAGGCTGAGAATTGAAGTCTATTAACAGTTATGAGCCTCCCTCCTAAACTTCCATAATCTATGTATTAATGATCCCTTTTACAAAGCTGTCAAATATTACTTTATTATAACTATATATTAGTAACGTCAGTGTAAAAGCAGGATTTAATTATTTATTTTTTAAAGATGTGGGGGGAAGAAACCAAACACCACACAGATACACAATGCTGACGTTCTTAACACTGAAACACGATTTTTCCGAGGCAATAACTTGAGTGTATGGAATAACCTTGATAAATGTAATTGAATTTTTCTCTGATAAGATTAACTAGTGGTAATAGTGAATGGGGAAGGTCTGACCCACTACAAATGAGATGTATGACGAGCTGAAAATAATCAATTTTTTCCTTTCTTTTTCTCCCCTTCCTGCCCACCACCCCCCCAATCCCCAAAAAAAAAGAAAAAAAAGAAAAAAAAACCACCAAAAACTGAAATAGTAATTTTGGACCCGGCAGGATGAAGCATTTATGTCTGAAACGTTTTTGTATGTGCTGATTATCTGCTATCTTCTCAGTGTGTCTAATTGTGCTGAGCTCAGTTTAAAACGAGATCAACACACTTAAACCCCAGAAGGCTTAATTAAGGGAGGGACTTAATGCTTTACAAAAAAGGAGAATATATTCCTTTTGAGAAATGTAGCATAAATTCTACCTGCAACTTCCCTGACTAGAGTGCTCCAAAATTTTATAATTTATTAAATTGCTTTTGAAAACAAACACAAAAGACAGAATGTTACAACTTATAATTGCTGCTGGTGGTTGAGAGCTGTGATTTTTTTTTTCATGCTTACCACTTCTTGCTTTTTTTCTTTCCACATGCTCTTATTTCAAGCTGTCCTGACAAAGCAAGCAAAAATGCAACATACAAAACAGGCTCAAGAACTCCAGCTTTGGAACTCTTCAGCTGCACACAGCAGCTATGTGCTTTTCAGCGCATGGAAAAACACACACGGAAATTCAGACAAAGCACTCCCCTACCTGGCATTTGTTTCTATTAAGCAGACAAACTATTGCTGTGGAAATTAAAAAAGAGTGAGGAGAAGGATTAATTATTTTTGGTTATGTGATAAAAGTCAATCAAGTATTCTTTGAAAATAATGCCACAGTTCATTTTTTTTTTCCTCCCTCATTATCCTATAACTCTGACCATTGAACTTTAGTGCTGTAGATCAGGCTAAAACACCACTGACAACTGTGTATTCATATTCTCTTCATTGAATCCTGCATATGTTCTGTGACTGTTCTGACTCTTCAGAAAACATAAAATCTACCAACAATGAAATTAATCACAAAGTACAAAAGAAAAGCAGCTGGCATGCAACTACTGAATAATGCAAAATGTGCAGATTTGACTTACATGTCACCGTTAATGTATACAATATATCTATATCTACACACACAGTTGTGCTATAATCAGTAAATAATTTTTCACTGTCTACAAAATAAGTATTTTAATCCACAAATAGTATATACTGAAATTGCATCAAAATTAAGTACAGAATGAGTTCATCATGATTAATGTTACTGCAGTAAACACTAGAAGGAATTAAACTCAATTGGAAGAAGTTGCAATTTAAAACGATAGTTAAAAAAAAAAGCGCCTTTATATGGGAGAAAGTTTTAAGTGAAACCAGTAAAAATCTGTGTCAATATCTCTGCATATTGTAATTAGTCAACAGGATCAAACACAATGAGGAAAGAAAATTGTTTGCTTCATTTATGTGCTCATTAAAGCATGGATTATTTACAAAGGAACTACCTTTAAAACTATAGGAGAAAATCACTGGTGAAGCCACTATTGTCATGCAATATTGTGGGGAAATTATAGTCCTGGAGACTGGTATTGTTTTTCTTTTATCAAAAAAAAAAAATCAAAAATTAAATAGAATACTGGAGTCCATAACTTGCCTTGAATCCTGAACTTTGCTAGTTCTGAGTTGCACAGCCATATATCCTTGAGAGCGAACAAGAACCCAGTGTACTTTATTTCTCAGCTTTTGACAACCTTTATTATTTTGTTTATCTGCTATTCATAGTGAGATGTAAACACCTTACTTCCCCATGTGATCCTCATATCAACAGTGGGTCAGTTTAAAATATTGGGAATCAATATGTTATAAAGCATCAACCAGTGCTAAAAAGATAGAAGTAGAGCAAATTCATTGAAAGTCAAATAAAAAATAAACAAACACAGACAGACAAAAAAAATGTAGCAAGATCATAAATAAAAGGACAAGGAATGAGAAATATATATTTCTAAAACAATGACTTGACAGGGAAAACACCCCTACACTAAATACTGAGCCACTTAGAGGAGGGAAGATAATTTTCTTGTAGGTGCAAATGAAAATAGAGTTTCAAACAAATCTCTTAATTTAATAGAAAATTTACATGGTAATAGAGCTCATTACTATTACTGCATGGTGAGAGCAAATAATATCGATGAAGAAAACTTGGTTCAGATTCAGCTCATTGTTTAAATTTATTGGACTGGATGTTTCAGACTGAGGGTAGAGGTGGGGGACAGCATTCCCAGCTTAGGCAAACGGGCATCATGCACATCTTGCAAAACAAGAAAATTAACCAGGCCTCCTGCTGTTCTTCCCCCTTCCTAGGCCTCTTTCCAGACAATGGTAAGTCTGTAACCACAAATAGTCTAAAAAAAAAAAAAGTAATTTTCGTAAAAAATTTTACAGGAAAATGCTACTTCAAAAAAGCATTTGTTTTCACAGCTAGAGAAGTCCATACTGGTCCTTTCAAATCCATGGTTATTGTTTTCAGAGATATAGCAATCTCTGAATTTTTTTTTTTATTTGGGAATTTCACATTATTCCATTTTAACAGCAGATATTTAAAGACATTTTAAGAGAAATATATTTACATGTTTTACCTTGCTGGGCAACATTTTGCCATGAGCAAAATAAACTGATCAGAAATTAACCAAATTAAATTATAGACTAAAATTTTGCATTTTTGAAAACTTCTTTCAGAAGACTTCATTTTGTTTGGTTTTGGTTTCTTTTGCTAAAAATATGAAATGTAGAAGTTTTTTATAAAACATGAATCCTTTTTCTAACCAAACATGCATACCTTTTTCCTCATTCTCAAATTACTTTAAATTTTCAAAATATAGCTAAAATAAACTAGAAAAATGGATATTGAGGCTTAAAGGGGGATTTACAGAAGGAAGGAAGACAAATAAGGAAGAGAGAAGGAAGGAAGGATGAAAAGGGAAGAACTGGAATTCAGAGGTTTGAGTCAGAACATCTAGTTTACAGACTATAGAAATAATTTCTGGTGACCTTCCCTACCTGTGAGCCCTGTTATCTCTACGGATCAGCACTGCTCCAATAATGCATTATATCAAAGCAGAATAAAACACACCAAGATGCAAACTCAGCTCCCTTATTCCTACAACTCCAATGAAACATTTGTCTTCTGCATCACTTCATTTACCTTAAAGATTTAGTTATGACATTCTAAATTTTCAATAATTTTTTATTTGTGAAAATATTGTGTCATTCACTTAAAGATAACTTTTTAGGTAGCAATTGGAAATGAGAAGTTTCTTTTCTTGTTAATTAAAAAACAAACTTCTCAGTAAAAGACATTTCTTTCTGAAAATAAATTTTGTATCAAAAGAATTAAAATGTTTCCAGATCTTGCTGTTTCCTCTCCCAGACTTCATGCCTCAGTTGGTCAGATTCAATTCAAGTTTGCAAATAGATGCACATCATACATTTCCTTCTCTTCTCCATCTTTCCTCCTCTCTTCTCTGTTTCCAGCCAGACGGACAATGATGGCACAAAAAGTACAGATAATCCTTCACTGGAGTTGGTCTCCTGCACCTCCTCTCTCATTTCTTTTGGGGGAAGTCTGCAGAAAACAGCAGCTCATTAGTTACCTCACTGTAGAGCCCTCTTTATTTGGCTACCTTCTTCTTCCATCACTCAATGCAACACTTTTTCCTCTGCACAGAAGTGCTTGCACAGAGCCGAACCTCGGTACAGCCAGTGCTCTTGTGGGCAGTAATGCGTGGTCTGCAAGGAAAAACTCACACACATCAAGGATGGGACCAAAGCCCTGTCTTTGGATGTGACCTCACTCATTCTGTACCACAAAATCAGCCAGGAAGATTTGGTTTCTTCTGCTGGACTAGACCTGTTCTGTCTGGTGTGATTCCTTCTCTCATTATGTCTGAAAGTTTTGGATTTGAGGTTTTCCCAGAGGAGGAGACAGAGGGCTGAAGACAGGGAGTCTGATTACAGCATGTTGAGTCAAACACTGCAATGTGAATATAGTCCTATGTTTTTATAGCATGCCCACTGTGCATAGAAGTCCTCCATCTCCTTTACTGCCAGTTTTAATATGGCTTCTTTTCCACACAGGAGATCCAAACCTGACACCAAATGGCTTCCAATCACACACACACAAAACAAGCTCAAATCTCTGGTGTTTTTCCTCACTCAAATATTTTTAAGAGATTTTTGAAAACAACGGTAAACACCAATGGGGTAAAATAACAAGTTCTTTAAATTTCACTTGCAAAGAGATTGCATTTGCTGAGGAGCTATTTGAGATGTTGGCTCCTGCTTTGGTTTGACCTGACAGGTTCAAAGCAGCAGCTCTGCCACTTGGGATAGAAAAGAATTGTTGAGATACAAAACCAATAAAAGTGAGATCACCTTTCAGTTTTCCTGACACTAGAGGGCAAGCCCACTTTAGGTAACACTACGTTAGATGAAGAATCTTAAGATATGTTTCCTTAATAGTGAGTAAATTGTGCCAACTCTCAGCCACAGCTATCTCCTCTTGGACTTCTCTGGCTTCAGAAGTAGAACAACTCTGCTCAAGCTGATGGAACCAAGAGGGCTAAAGACAGCAGTCACCAAACCCTAGATCTTAAGTAAAGCTCTCAATACCCACAAGGAAGGTTCTGATATTAACAATGGATAACAATAAACTGCAATCTTAAGGATATTTCCCTTATCTTTACAGATTTTGTTTTTTATTTCAATAAAAAACTCTTAATAGAGTAGACTCTTAATACTTATTGTAAGAATATTGATTGCCAAGTGGTCAGCAAGACAGATACAGGATGGAGAGAGATGTGAGAAAAGTATGAGGAAATACTTTCCCTCAAATTAACCGCTCATCTCACCATCTTTACCCACTAATACAAAATGAAGGAAAAACCTTGTTTAACTCATGCCTCTCACTGCTTTGCAGACTCCTCCATGGTGCCTTCCTCTTTACTGAAAAATCAGACACCACAGCTCATTAAACCAGACTTTGAAAGATAAAGCTTATAGACTCCCTCACTTCTCTGAGGTTAACGTTTCTCTAATAGAAGACAATGGTCTTGTGGTTAAGCCACAAACTTGCTGTCAGGCGACCTTGGTTACAATCCATTACACACATAGACTGTGGAAAGCCATATTACTTATCTTGCCTTAACTACATTTTAAAGAAGGGCAAATGAGTTTGCTTTTCCACTGGATAAGGCAAGGGTAATTGAGGCATAAAATGGATGCCGTGCTTCCTGCAAGGACAGCCTCCTAGAGATAATTTATTTTAGTCACTTTTGGTGCCAAAAGTGAATAAAATAATTTTTTAAAAAATTATTAATCGGGTCCCTTCAAGATGAAATTGTAAATGCATATAAAAAAACCTAATATAACAGTAAGTATTGGAAAAGTTTGGAGTGAGAATATAAAGTCAGTCATCTATACATGCATTTAGAAACCATGTTGCACCTATTTTCCAAACACTTGGTATGCAGGCATGAAAATATTTTGTTCAAGAGATATCTGGGTTTAGCATCATTTTAATCACTCAAATGAGTGATCTGAGGGATTTGTACCCTACCAATCCCTCAGCTGCCAGTCCAAAAGGACACAGGTCTCCACTTTCTGCTAAGGCACAGGCAGTCTATATGCAGGCATCTTGGTGACCTGTAGCCCCTAAAAAAGAACTAGACAATTGGGTTTAGACACCTGAGCTTCCCATCTTTATTTACCTGGCAGAAATATTTGGAAAATAGGTAGTCAGGAAAGCTTCCAATCAGTTCTTATTTATAAGCTACAAATCGGGAAAAAATTCACCCCAAAGTTATAATTACTACACTTCAGCTAAATTATCCAGAATTATACATGATGTACTAATATATATTTCCCATGTCACACCTATTAACAATTATCATCATACAGAATAACTACTTTGCATACAATAACATTTGTAAACCTTGCCTGTTTTCAAATATAACAGACTCAGTTTCCACTCAAATATCTCAATTTGATAGCAGAGTGCTACAGTCACTAAGACCTTAAAAACTAAAGCAGACATCGAATAAATGTGTACAACTACAACTGAGAACAGTAGAAGGTAATTCCACTATCTCACTTCTGAATTGTGCAAACTACGCTGAGGAATGTTCAGTTAAGTCTTGCATAACGCTTTATCATAAATAATTACAGCTTAACTACAGTTGGCAAATAAACTCACAAAGCATTTGCTATAAAGCAAGAGATCTTTTGAAATTTTTCTTATTCACCAGATAATTTCAAAACCCCCAGCAACTTGTCATGCACTCCTTAACAGTTTTTGTAGAACGTGGGGTTTTCATAACAAGAAGGTTAAAAGTAAGCGAACTGTAACACAAATAATTGTTAAAGCTCTCTCACTTGGAAACAGGTTCACTTAAAAGACTTCTCTTTAACCAAATATCAAATATTTGGAATCTGACAACACATTTTGCAGGGCAGGTTTTAGACTGATACAGTTGGAAACAGTAATAGTGCTGTCATCTCTGATGAGTTTTGTAGGAAGAATTAATCAATTTGTCAACAGAGTTGTTTGGAAAAATATTTTTTCTGCTTCAGTATAAGTTCCTCCAACTTTTTCACTCAATTCAAGAAAGGATCTCAGCATTGCTTGCAGAGCTTGTGGAGGTTTAAAGAAAAAAATTAGACTTAAAAATACCTGATGAGTAAAGCTTCCATACTCGAGTAGTTACGGGATAATATTTTGTGCATTTCAGACTAATGATGATACTTCCCATCTCTCTTCTTTCAAGTGTAGTGCCTCTCTTTATCATGCTATATAATGCTGCTGCTTCAAAATATTAATTCACCTTAACACCCCCAGAAAGCCATTTTAAGCCTGTGATGCCTATGGCCTGCACATAGTCACTGTGAAGTCAGTGTGAAGTTTTTGGGCTAGTAAAGATCTTTCACTATTGAATTAGTGCATTAGAATAGCTGCTGCAAGCTATCAAAGAAAACAAAAAAACTTAACTTTTAAATTCTGTACCATTTGTGCATTGCTCTACTGTGACCTTATCTCTGGATTACAAGGCATTTGAGGTAAAATCCTACACTTGTGTTTGGGGAGGGAACTGATGTCCATTTGTTGCTAACTAAATAATCAAAATGTCAGAGAATTCTGCCACAGAAATATTGCAGAGAGAAGAAATCTGTGTTTGGACCAATAGTGAAGTATTACAGGAGTCTGACCTTCCCTCTGCTCTCCATCTTCATCTATGTTTCTGTGCAACTTAGATTGCCTAGCAAGGAAGAGCTGTATTGGTTTGTCAGAGGAATTGTATGGGTCAGATGTATTTCAGGAGAACAAATTCATCTGGATTAAAAAGATGGATTAGACTGCTGAACTCTGGATCTCCTTGTGAGCGTATGCCATAATGGAAAAGTACCAGATCAGTATCTATTTTAGTATTTCTAGTCTACAGAAGTAAAAAAAAGTAAAATTCCTGTATTCTTGTAGCAATGATGAAATTTCCCATAGAAATGGAAATTCCAGAATATCTAAGGGACCTTAATATTGGTGCTTGACAGACAGAAATTATGCTCAGAGTTCCTTGAGACAGATCCTATTTGCAAGTTAAGTCTGTCTGCACATACAAGCTCAAATAGAGTTTTGAGATCTTTAAGATATTTTTCTAAAGCACCTACCCTAGATCACATATGACATGCTCTAGATGGTCTAGCTAATGTATAAACAAAAGATAAAAGGAGCTCTCCTATCGCCTTCACAAAAAAAAATCTAAATAGTTCCTTCTTAAGACTGTTCCTTTTGCTTTCATTAGAAATTTAATTTATTGTGAATAATAGGTTTTCATTCTAAGCTCTTAGATGCTGATACAATGCAGCCATCCCAGTCTGAAGTGTAGCTCCTGATTCCACTTTCTGTGCAAATTCAAAACAACTAATAGATGATGCAGCCACATCAGCAACTGAAGGACAAAGCACAATTCTGGAGACCAATTCACCATTCTGTCTGTGACCTGTCTGTTCAGGAGCCAGCTAACATGGTACCACCTCAGTCCATACCTCCAACCCCAAAACTGCCAGCAGCACCACTTCTGATAACACAGCAGGGAAAGTGTCTGGCAAGAATCCCATTTTTCTTGTTGGGGTGGATGTGAGCTGGGTAAAAGAAAGTACATAATCTCATCTTCCTTAACAGAACATTCAGAAAAAAAAACCCAAAAAACCAACAACAGAAAATGTTGGTAAACCATGGCAACAACTGGGCTCCTCTTTAGTGGAGGAAGAGGAAAAGTTTAGTTTCATTCACTTATGAATCAGATCCATGTAGATGCCTTTTCCCTCTACTTCATAAGTGCTTCCTTTTATTGAAACCAGACTTTAATAACAAAAGCTGTGAGGTGCACAATAATCAATAACTATTATGCAGTAGATTTGCAAACCCCTGCAAACTCATCAAAACTCAGAAACCCAAAGAACCACAAATTATAAGAAAGAAAACAACATTAAGAAAGTATATACTTCACAGAGTGAGTTGGCACACTACAAAGACAACAGCAAACACAAAATTAAACCAGATTTGTGTGACAAGATGAATTGTGGAAGAGAAGTCTTTACAACTGCATTCCTTCAAATTTTTACATGATAATAGCTAATTTATAGTTGGTAATTCAGCCACATTTTACTCTACAGTTACACATGGACAAATCCTACTTCAATTTTATGTGCATTGGCACCAAGTTTAGATATTTAAAATGCTCTCAGCAGCCACAGGTTACAAAAAAAAAAGTGTCTCACTTTTCTGAAAAGCAGGTCATGTCTTCAAATAGCTAAGTGTGGTTATTCTTTCTGGCTTTCACTATTCATCTCAAAAATATGTATTTGTCACTTACAATATATGTTTGGATGAAAGACAATATTGTTTAGAACCAAGTTCCATAGTTGAGGTAAAACATGGAAAGTGTTAAACACCAAAATTCACTGAGCTTCTTGCCAAAAATGACACCCTGAAACAGGTGTTTAACAATAGAACAATGATATCTTTCATCAAAATGAGGTTTCAGAGGCACAAGTTACTGTATTCATCGAAATCGCATTTCAGAACTCTAGCACTTCAGAACTCTAGCATTTTTCCTATGACCAGTTTTAGGGAATTGAGGGAAAAGAGGGAGCATATTCCTCAGTCAAGGTCATAACAAAAAAAAGTTGTGAAACTGGCTTGTGAAGATCAGTTTCCAGACTTCAACCAAGATTCTGTATTTCCCCTAACCTATGAATATTCCACTTATGCCTTTAAAGCATCGTCCATAGAAGCATTAAGATCTTCACTGATATAAAGAGTCAGAAAATACATGGGTTTACTCCATTTACAGAAATAGTAGGTGATTTTTTTTTAATGCAACAGAAAGGAGAAACTGCAATGCTATGTATTAAAGGGACATAATGCTATATATAATAATATAAAGGTATTGTCAAGTAAATATTAGGCCTTAACTGCAGAAGCAGCTTGTGCAATTCCTCAATATTGTAATTGCCAGCTTTATTTTCTTATGCCCAAGCAAAAGCCTGCATCTTTGGGAAATTTACAATTTGCACTATTTATCGAGACAATTCCAATTCCTTTTTTATTTCTTTTCCAAAAGTACCTATTTTTTACCTGTGCTGACCAGCAAAATCAGGCCCACTAATGTTTATAAAATACCACATTATTGTTAGATATTGAATCCAAAAGCAAGCACTGCAGCTTCTAACAGACAGGAGCTTGATAGAATCTGTCTGAAGATTGCAGGTGTCCAGATTGTCTCTGTACTTACTCTGATAATAGCCCTTGACACAGAAGACAAAGAGCTCAGCATTTTGTAAAACTTTCTCAAGCTTTGACATTTTAACAAGAGCATAAAAATACCTCTCTTGCCTTTAATTTTCAGGTTTATTATGAGCCTAATAATTATAAGCTCGGAGGAAATCCAGGTAGTTGCCTATTAACATTTAAGGTAGTGATGTGCTGCATAGATTGAACAAGCGAAGGATAGCATTGATGCATTTTTTTCCAACAATACCTAGATCTAATGTTTTGTCTAGTGCGTAAATAGGATGCTAAATGATCAAGAAGGCTTAAGTGACTCTGGCAAACACAAGCAATCCTTCCCAGCACTTCAACAGTGTGATAAAATAGCTAGTATCTCTTGCAGTTATGTAAAAATTTTTGTCAATAAATCTGAAAACGCTTCATTAAGGTAGTAAGTGTTAGTGTTCCTGTGATACAGAGACACACATAAAAATCAGTGTGTTAGTGGCAGGTCTGGGAGTACAACCAAGAACTGCAGAGCAGCACTCTGTCCTTGGTAAAGCTGCCTCAGGAATACACAGGGGGTTCTGGACAGCAGAGACAAGCTTGATACAGACAGACATAAACCTGCACTTCCTAAGCCCTATGCAGGACACACCTCCCAAGTCTGCAAGGGCTGTGAGTGACACCAGCAACGGGGGGGAGGGGGACAACACAGGTGGAACCAAGCCAGGTACTCCATTTGTTGGCTCTGGCTGGGATAGGAGTGGGGACTGGAGCTCCCCCATCACCACCAAGGGGAAGGGAGATTTCCTTCCTGCAGAATTCCTCCAACTGGGCTCTATTGCTGCAGCATGGTGTGACGAAGGATGGGTGAATTGCTTTCTCATTGTTCTCATTGCTTAGCTGAGATCAATTGCTCTTCTGACTATGTTAAAAATGAATTTTCTTCTTACTTAGAGATTCATAACCCTAAGAGGAAGTTGCTGTGCATGTGCTTTTCTGCTCTCTGTAAACAGCACACAACAGACTCCTGTGTAAACCAGGACTTGAGATTTGGTCAAGGTCAGGAAGGTATGTACTGTACCCTAACTTTTTTCTTTAACAGATACATTATTCTATTAGATGGAAATAGTACCAGGGCAATTCACCCCCTCCTGGCTTTCCTATCTATGTGTGAGCATCTTTGAGAAGTGGGATTAGAGAGAAACCTGCAGGCATATTAATAAATAAACTTCACATGCTGTTTGATATTAAGTAAACATACCACAAAATATTTCTCTAGGGGCTTGTGATCTCATAACCCATGGACTTCTAATTTGGTTACCTGTGACATGTGGTTCTTAGCCCCAGGGTTCCACAATGAATTAATTCTAAAACACTTTTTAAAGTTTAACATACTAAGGTAAAATAAATGTACGTTCTTGAAAAAAAAAAACTTGCTTCACTTTTCTTTATAGGCAATATGAAGTGCTACTATAAAAAATAAAGCAAAAAAGGAAAGGTAACTAGGGATTGTCAGTCAGAGGCACACACCTGGTCCTGATATAAGTTAGGAGGATAGAACCTATCCTGGAATAAGGATTTGCCTCTAGATCAGAGAAATCTCCCTTCCCAGAAACCCTGTCCTCTGTTGTTATAACAAAAAGTTATTTTTTAGGAAAACATGTCCACATATTCATGTGTACAAATACTCTTAGTCCTTTCTCTCCACCCATTTATCCCTCGTTACAGAGGATGAAAATTTACTATTGGAGAATGGTTAATGAAATACATCTGTAAAGTTTTTGGGGTGAGGAATTTTATTTTTTTTTCCTTTAAGTGAATCTTGATTTTGCAAGAGGTGTCTCTGCTTGACACTGATCAGATAGCCTGGACTGGATATTATCCAGACTACAACTTCCCATAGTAAGGAGTGGTCTGGAACTCTCACTATTTCAGATTTTTCTTCCCTATGACAAGAAGCTCTGTGGAATCCCAGGAAATGCAATTTATCTACCATGGGGAGTGGAACGTGAGCCATCACCTTCAGGAATTACAACTGAATCCTGAGAGTGCTGGCAACATCAAATTTTCTGAGTTTGTTTAGATTTTCCACCTAAAGAGTTTTTCTAAAACAGATAGATGCTACAATTTCCCTATTCTGATCAACTTTGCTTCAGAGTTACCAAATTAGCTTTTTTAACCTCAGTCTTCAGTAGCTTCTTTCTCTGACAGAGCAGAAAATTATTGCAAATACTCTTTACAATCAATGCAATACAAATATGGGGGGAAAAACCCCACACATTTGCCTCAGTTTCGATTTAAGATCTTGACTGAGGCATTAACTGCAAAAGGCATAGAAATTAAGATTTTAGCTTGGAACAAACTGATACAGTGAGTCCATCACCTTCATGTGACAAAAAGTAGCAATATTGATATCTACACTTGAAAAGAAAAATAGTGAAACAGGAATATCAAAATTATAGAGCTGGTAGCAGAAACCTAAATAACATGTAGGTTCAATCAGGAGCAAGGTGTATAAAACAGGGTGTTTGATCACAAGCCATCATTTTTACCTCCTCAAAAGGGACTTTAAAATTTATTTGAAGCTAAATCTGAGCTAAAAATCATCACACCAAAAAAGTATTCTTTTTCATTTGCAAAAAAAAAATTTGAAAAAATAAAACAAAAACCCCAACCCAACCAACAAAAAACAGTGGGTTTAGACTCAAAATATTTGATTTTTTATGTATTTCATAATGTAATTCAAGAAAATTACTTCTATGTATTTTATTTACTATTGGTCCCTTTTTATGAAGGAAGCTGGTCAATGTTCAATATCCCATGAATGCTGACTATTTTCATTTGAAAGGCACTTCAATAAGTCAGACTTTTGATATGAGTCTTTGGACCACCTTTTTGGATGAGGACACTGTAGTGCAGCCTATATTAGATTTTCTTTAGAATTTACAGGGTGCTCTGTGCTAAAAACTCTATATTAATCATCATTTTATATTTTTTCTTCCACTTTGGTGGAATTATTTGATGGATTATTATCACGGTTTTTCAAATTGAAAGCTGAGGAAACAGAGTTTGAGATAGCAGAGATCACACAAGACAGTCCAAGAATGGAAGGGAGATGCTTGCTTAACCCCCTTGAATTAAGCAAAAGGCACTCATGCTTCTTAAGAGAATATGCCCCTATCTCAAGACAATAAACTTTTTAACAGCACATAGATTAAACTTTGGCTGTTTGTGAAGATGTGTTTTTCCCAATTTTCAGGATGCAGATAGTAAGAGACTCCAAATACTTGACATGTTGCATTCAATGCCCTATTTTTTTTTTTTTAGAAAACAACCTCCACAAATGTAACTGGACTTTTGTTGTACAAAAGAAAACCTGCCTAGAGCTCTAATCAGCATTGAGCTTTGCTTCTGAATTTCCAGTTTCTCAAGATGGACAGTCTTCCCAAGATGAGAGAACCATGTCATTTATCTCAATAGTTTACTATTTTCTACCTCAGCCTCATAAAGAAAGTTAAAAATTTCCTCAAAAAAATAGATGAGATATAAATGTATACATGACAGAATCAATTTTTCTTGTAGCTAAAGGGCATAATATACAGCAGTGTGTCTCCTGCTGCTGAAGGGAAGTTATTGTAACATCATTCTACTCTCCTATTAATGAGAAGTACCAAAGAGCTTAAAGAAAGGGATAGTTAGCAGGGAGAGAGCAGGACAGACAAAACTGTACTTGCAGTGTGTACTGGAAGGAATTGGAAAGCATGACAAATTCAGTAGATACTTTTTGTGGACTTTCCTTGGAATACACCTTGTTCTTCTGTCATTTGAATTAAGCTAAAAGTGAAATTCAAGCATTGACAGGCTATTTTAAAGGGAATTTGACCATAATTAAAAATAAATTTAAAGAAGTCTAACAAAACCAAAAAATAAAAACACCCATAACAAAATAAACAACAATGTACTAACGAATTTCAAAACCAAACTTTGTTCTTTCTGGACATGTCTAACAAGCAGGTCTACTAATGGCCCCTTTTGACCATTGTACTGCTCTCAGAGTTTTTCCAGAGACAATTCATAAGAAATAAAATCTAATGAATCTCCAAAGCTGTACTTTCTTGACTTGTTACATTAGCAGGACCTCTCACCTGGTTGGGAATTTTGAGAGAATCACAAAATTCATTAAAGCAATTTAATGTATAATGGTAGACAGCTAAGATAGATCCCTACTAATGAGATGAACATTAATTAAATAAATTGTAGAATAGAAGCGAACTGTTTAGCCAAGTTAAAAAGCCTTGCAAATAAGCCTTGCATTATAAGTCTAAATTCTGTTCAACCACATATTTTTCTCAAGTGAAAGCACCATTACCTTTTTTTTTTTTTTAATTGTTGAATTATATATTGGAAATGGAGCTCAGCAGGAACTGTCTTTAGTATCAGCAGAGATCCAGTTCAACTACAAAGTGAGATGGCCCTCAAAAAAAAAAAAAAAACAGAAAAATCCCTAACTAAAAACCAAGCAAAACATAAGTTTCAGAATGAGGTCTCCCTCCTGGAATCTGCAGGTTGATTTAATGACTCAAATAAAAGTAACTGCAACATTACAGAAGAAAATGTAAAGGAAAGGCTCATGTCCAACTTCCAAAACACACTTTAGTTTTACATTATCGTTTTGCTTTTCCAATATCTTTTGCCTACTACCTAAGTATCAACTATTTCTTTGGTATGACACAAAATAAGAGAAACTGAGGAAAACACTACTTAATAACTGGTTTAGGTTTTACAAGATGTCTTCAGAATTCCCAAGGATTGTGTTAATTTCAAACTGATTCTTTTTTTTTTGTTTGCATCAATCCACTTTTGAGACAACAGCTTGGACAATATGAAAACTCAAGTTTTTTGTTCCATAGGGCTCATTTTACACTAAGCACCTGAAGGTGAAACGAGCATACATCTGTTAGAGTGAAATTATGAAAGTCAGATTTTTCCTTGGGCACCAGCCTGAGGTTTAAAAAATAGACACCACTAAAAGTCACAATCCAATGATAGGTGAGTTTAAATGAGAAACAACGTGCCATTACTGAAATAACAAAGGATAAAGGAAGAACAGCATAGTCAAAATCTTAAGGTGTCCTAGATACACTTTCAAAAAGAAATTCCTTGGTAGAAGGACTCAAATTAAATTCTGGGGTCCAGAACATTTTAGAACCTAAGTCAAGTCAGTATACACCACCCTTGATTTCCAACATGCTTGATGGTATTATGCATGCTCTGACTCCTTCCCCAGCAAGTTTTATTCTCATAAAAGCCTTCTCCTCTAGCCCAAAGGGGAAAAAGCAACAATGCTCAATCCTGAAACTCTTCATTACAACCAGTGCACAGGAAGTTCCTGTAAAACAATTGACAGCTGCTTGTGCTGAAATGTGTTTTACGTAGATCATCACATGAAGATGCTGGAGGAAGATGTGTGAGGCCAGCCAGATAAAGACACTACCCAAACTTCTGCTGACAGGGAGTGCTGTAAAAGAACAAAATAATGAGGTGTAGTCCTGGATTGGGTGTGATTTTTGAAAGCTGAAGTGAGCCTCCTTGTCTGTCCACTGGAAATAATATCAATCAAGCAAGTTTAGATGAATCAAGATAATAGTAAAAATAAACAGCTAAATATGACAGTTTTCCATAAAAGGGCAAGTCAGCTCAAATCTTTTTCTCTGAACAAACTCAAAATTTTCCGTGAAATGTGACTTTCTGCATGTTAAAATTAGGCATAATTATATGCAGTTTATCTCTGACAAAAGAACACAATATTATCTTGATCCTAATAAAGAACTTCCTCCTCCATTTTTCCCCTCAATGTTTTTAGCTTAGTAAAACTGTGAGAAGTTTCAATAGAGAGGGGTTTTTTTCTGACTATTATACACACATGCATATCAGGAGACATCTTAAAAAATATGATTATCATTTAATCATACTGAAAAAAAAATCTATGTATTGCATATGTGCAACTAAACTCATCACTCTCCTGCAGATCTCCTTTCACAAGAGGATTGAGATGCCAAAGTTGTAAGAGGAACTTATTCTGACACTGCCTGTTCTTTGGATAAATAGAGGGCTCCAGACTTGTCAATACAGCACTTTTGCTACCCACTTGATTCAGTGCAAAATAAATGAGGATATTTTCCTCTTGCAGCATGTATTAAATCCCATTAGCATTAATGAGAGTTACACGTGAGTTTGGCGAGGAGCACACACAAAGTGCAGAGCAAACAGTTTCCAAACTCTCAACCCTCCCCTCTATCTTTCAGCCATCTTTTCTCTGTGAAAGCCTTACCACATGAAGTCCAAAATAAAAAAGGTAAATCAAATTCTCGTGCATATGGTATGTTAAGATGATAGGTTGGGGTGGAGAAGGAGGAATCTCAGGGTCTGATGTGCAAGTAATTACTGTGCTTGCATTTAGCAAAGTGCTACCAGTTAAACTCCCAGACAGCACTAATACAGTAGGAAAGCTTTGAGTTGGCTGAGCAACTTTTCAGAGCACACTGATAAAATAATAAATTGTGCTATGACCGATAGCATTTGATAATTTTTAATATATTGCTACAGCCACTTTTTCTACAGTATAAAGCTCATATTTCTCTGTCATATTAGTAATTTCCATATTGCTCTTGGAGTTAGTAGGGAAAAGTACATCACAGTAGTAACAAAAGGAAGCTGACTTACTTAAAACAAAAAAAAAAAATAGAGACCACAATAAAAAAGGAAAGGTCGGGAATTTTTTTTTTTAGCTTCCACAATACACCAACCAATGACTACAGGAAACAAAAACTACAGCAGCTGCTACAACATTGCTTCATTCCAGACCCAGCAGAGTAAGAGTCGTGGATCTAGTTTGCCTTTTTCTTGCTTGATAATATCACTAAAGCATTAATGGAATCCTTACACTCCATTGCTATGGTATGAATTTATCTACAGCATATTCTTTATTGGTTTGAGTGCGGATGTATTATTTTTCTGTATAGCAAGTTGGGGAAAAGGGGGTTCTCCGCACCTGTTAAAGAAAATACATTTCTTATTAAAGGAATATTGGTGATAAAAAAGCAAACTTTCATACAAAATAAAACAGTATTGATATTCAGGTTGTTATCCAAATGAGCGAGAAATTAATTTGGAACTTAACTATTAGGCAAAACTTTGTTGACTTGGATTTAAGTTATCCTTCCAGTCTTTCTTAAAACTGGCAGAATATAAGACATACTATTATTGTTATGGCTGGAAAAATGTCCTTATTTTAAGGGAATTAACCTTTCAAACTAGTTATTACCATAGGATGCCACTGTCCTCTTTTTATTACAACATGGCAAACATTTTCTGATTATTATTAACTGAAAGTTTTATTTATTATTACACATGTGTTGAGTAGAGGGTAAGAAAGTTCTTTCTACAATTTTTTTTTAATTTTATTTTTGGCATACAGAAAAACTTATTAAAAAATAACACAGAATCATTATGATCATGCTCTTGGACACACACCTCTGGGGAGTGTTTCCACACCTCAGGTTAACGCAGAAGGACAAGAGCTTCAATAATTTTTAGTGTTTCAAGAATTGCAAATTTCCAGTGTATAGGAGAAATCCAATGACAGTGAACACCTTATTTGCTATCATACAGTCACCATCAGTTTTTCAGGTCCTAAGTAATTTACAGAGAAACCTATCTATGTTATTGCCTAAGGAAATGGCAAGAATCAGTGTCAGAGCAGAACTCAAAACACAGAAACAAGCCAGCGCATGTAAATGATCACTTCACAGGGCTAAGTCTAGATAAGGTCCTTTAGATCCATGAATAAAGCCTCAAATGTCATTGCAATGACTTGTGAAAACCAGAGGTTGAAAAAGTCACAGGAGGTTGATTTATTCATCCAAACGCTTGTCTGTGTAAGATTTAAGACAAGCCTTTGCTGTAACTACTTTGTACTAACTGGCCTTTCCAAACTAACAGCTTTGTTTGCTAGGAGTCAGGTAAAGAGGGGACATAAAGGAGGGGCAGGAAGGAGGATGCTCTCTCATATGAGCAGTTATACAACAAGCTAACCCATTCCCATCTTCCTTACATGCTGCCTCAGGAATTTCTGGGGTTGGTGGCACACAGACATAGCAAGTCTGAGAGAGAAGTCAGGGAGAACAGACTGCTGTTTGCATGCAGGGATCAACATCCCAGACCCTCAACACCTTCAAAGCAGGTGACCTGATTCTCAGATTCCCAGCACATCAGCACAAACCACATGCCACTTTTATCTGACATGGTATTGCCAAGCAGAGGCAGCTTTCAGGCCAGCTCCTGTGACACCATGAAACATTCCTGGTTGCATGATTCATGAGAGCAGCTATGGTAACAATCGCTGCTTGTCTCTGCATTTCCAGATCTCTCATGATGACTGTGGGACATGGCGTGAATAGTGACATCTGGAGCAACAATTTTCTGTATCAGCCTTTGCCCACAAAGCTATGTCTGAGCTCATGAAATAAGAACCAGCTGGCACTAGAGGATGGGACTGCTGAGATATTGTGCCTGGGAACAGTTGCAGGACTTCAGCCTGATGTAAATATTTCCTTTGATGTTGAGGAAAGTCTGTAGCTTAGCCTTGAGCTGTAACAACAGGGTACTAGCATGAGAACTGTACGAGCTGTGAGAAATCCACAGCCCTGGTTATCCAATTGCTTGCCCTGGCTACCAGCTGCAGATCTCAATGGCTGGACCGCTGGAGTGGAGATGCAACCTTCTTTCCCACAGCTTACTGTCATCTGGGTCTTCCAGGTCTTGCCATTCCCTGGGAGAAAGCAATAGTTTGCATTTTTGCCCAAGTTTATTTGTCTATCTTGCAGTTTAATAGAGGAAGAATAAAATTTCTACGGTGTACAGCATGATGACTATCTACACACAGTTCATCTATAAAATAAACATTAGAAACAAAATATCTAGCTTGTGCTAAGTCACAATTGCCTACTAGTTTCTGCTCAGAATATACCAGAGTAATAGGCATAACCCATTATTAGGTGGAGGCAGCTTAAAAGCCTCTATGAATAAACCCTATCTAAATTAAATTCCTATGGGATGACCTGCTCATATCCTTTGAGGAAAAAACAATGCTTACTTTGGGCATTTACCTTCTACAGCAGTTTCTGCTGCTTGATGTGGCTTAAATTTGCGGCAGAACTTGCCCAGGTTCCTTCTACACGATGAGCCAGAGAAGGGTTTCTTTGAATTGCAACACTTAAGAGTAGAAATTTTAAAAATTCTAGAATTGACCAATTTTTTTTTAAGTAGACATGCTATGCAAAGAGAAAGGCTTGAACTGAAAGGAAAGAGGCAGCTTGGCTTAGACTGCTTTTAAAAAAGTGATAAAATAACCAGCAGCCAACTGTCATTTCTGGCCACAGAGTTTTCCTTTCTATGACCAGTCAGGCCAAAAGGCTGAAGAGATTGGCCAAGCTGTTAAAATTTCATGAGCAGTTGGAAGAGGACAGGCACAGCTTTAAGCACTTCAGAGAGGGCTTCTCCATTTTGCAAATTTAGAGTAATATCTATATTACAGGTGTACTTTAAAAATAAAATTTTAGATCCTGTGCAGGCAAGTTAAAAATTAGCTGTATTGTTAATTCAAGTTTACAATAAATTTGAAGCACATTGGGAGTTAATGGTGTTAATAGCTTTGTGCAATGTGTTTCCTATCTATTACTTCAAGTCCTTTTTTAAAAATACATTTGCAATTATAAAAATCACCATTCAGATTTACACTGATTAAAGAAAAGCCTTACTGACAACAAACTTGTACAGACAATCCAAAATAATTGTTGGATTGATTAAAATGCAGAATGTATATGATAACTATGAGCTCTTATGGTCACACTGTGATTCTCAAGCAACACAGATGTGATAAGTGCTCATTTTTAATCTGATACAGTTTGCATGTGCACCAGCATTGTGTTGGAAGAGAACATATGTTTGAATAGATTAAGTAACCAGCTGCTGCCTCAGGATTCCCAATAAGAGAGGAAGATGGTGCTCATTGAAGGGGACAAGAGAATACTGGGGAAAAAAAGATGTTCTAGTACTGTCAGCCTAGTTCTTGCATCTGTCCAAACAACACTGGCATCCTTTTAATGTGTGCAGAGACGTAGCAACTTAGTGGAGAGAGGAACAAGAGTTCAAAACCTAGTATGAGATTTTATGAGGTTTATATCCAACCTTTTTAGAAGAAAATACCTATAAGGACCTACAGGTAATTGCTGTACTTAGAATATTCTGGATACATGCAGACATACAGCTGTATGAATAAAATAGTACATATTTCCATAATTAAAGACTATATTATAGTGCATAAGCAAAAGAGGATCAAATTAAGATTCCACTGGCATCTTCAATTCTAGCATTTCCATTATATATATTAACTAAATCAATCATCATAATTACTGTAAATATAACAACTTATCAAAATCCTGTAATAAAAAAAATTGACTTCCAGGAGAAAAGCCTTGAATCATACAAGATTGTTAATAAAACACCCCACAGCTATGCAACTTCAGAGAAATAAACTGTGGTTTACCTTCTCTGAAGAATTACCCAAAGCACTTCTCTCCTTAAGTTCTTCTGCATGAGAGCAATCTCAAGGCTGCAACAAGCACTTCCTAAGCTCAGAACAGCACTGGTACTGCTCACAGTACTGGAAGTTTTCTTTGTATTGATGGCATTGTCAAGACTCACACATTCAGTGAAACACTGCTTGTTTTTCCTTTCAGTTCTCACAATGATATCCAGCAACCATATTTCATGTCATCAACCTATGTCTAGTATGTTTTGGCACTATTTCTTCAGCCCTGCCCAGGGCAAAATAACTTCAAAAGTCATCCTTTGTTCCCTTGTTTTTATACAGCCAACACTTCTGCCAAACCCAAAATATAATGTTAATGGCAAAAAAAGTTTGTGTAGGGAACTGTGATGTACCTCCAACTTATTCCCTAAAATCTCAGTTCTGAAAGAGTGCCTGGTTGACAATAATAAAGAAACTGTTGGTAAGAGAAATTACTTCTGGGGGCTTTATGTTAAGATTTCTTATGGGACGGTACCTGTACAGTAACACAAAGCCAGTCCAATACCCTTTAATAATTTCATGTGAGAAAACTATAATTTCCTGGATCATGCATTGTACACATCTGCTTGCTAAGGGATGTGAAGAATAACACAACCAACAGAAGCCAAAAATTTTAGAAAGACTTCACTTGGCCTGATGCTCAGGGTACAACAATATACTTTACTCCTTACTTATAGATTTAAGCTATTCATCTATGTCTAATAGAAAACCTAACAAATAAAAACACATAAAACCAACCAAACAAACTATACAATACTTGTCCAAATTGACGCCAAATAACATCGACATGGGCTAAGATCTCAAACTGAAAATCTTTGGTTCAGCCAAATGAAATAAGCGTAACATACCCTGGAAAACCTCACAGATTTTGGCACTGGAAAGAAGATACTTCAGAAGCACAGCACGGCCCTTTGGCCACTATTTTATCACCCCACCAGCCCCGCCCATTCCTTAATATTCATAGGAGAGATAATAGCTTATTTTCCCTTTAGAAGAAAGCAACAGATAAAGAGATAAGCAAAACCATCTTCTGTTGGTCCTTTTCGGCACAGTCTACAAAGAACAATCCTTGTCAGTTGCTCTCCCTCTTTTCTAGTGCGAATCTGCGTGTGCTATAGAGCCTTCAGAAACAAAAATAGTACAAGAAGTCAAACATTTGGCCATGAAGCATTTCAGCATCAAGAGACTGTTGTCTTGCATTTTCAGCTTCTACTCAATATTTTTAGCAGCTTTCAGAATAAAAGGAGGACATTGCCCAACCCTGCAACAGTTTAAAAAAAAAAAAACAGACTAGACAGACAAAAACTGTTTCAGCAGGGTGAAAAATGTATTTTTTTAAATTCAAAGGCAGAATTTGAGATGTGGAGCAATTTCTCTCCCTCCTTTCTGAGCCCATCAGAAGAAACAGAAGCAGCCAAGGTGAACAGGTATCTGGGAATCCCATTCACTAGTAACTATTACCTAGGTAATAAAAGTTTTACAGTCAAGATTCTTCTTCTCAAGGAATCTTTAATTGATTCCAGTTTTCTAATTAATCTGAAACATGTAACCTAAGGTAGCAAACTGGTAAGAAATGCAGAAACACCCAATTAGGAAAACTCTAACAGGTAAGGATATGAGTTCAGCTACATCCAATATGTTAATTCAGTCACTGCATGATAAAATGTTCTACTAAAACAGTTTGTATAGTACTACCAACTGCCTTTTGAGGTTTTTTTTAATTTTTTGCTGTTCAGAGTCTGGGGCTTTGTTGGTTCTGGTTTTTTATTTTGGGTCTTTTTGCAAACAGCTGACAACCAAAACATCAGTAGCCAAAAGAAGCAGAGTTTCTTAAGAGGAAATAAGAAAAAAAATGGAAATAAAAAAAAGATATTATGTGCTAAAAACCAGAAGGTTAGGAACCAAGTAGCTTTTACCTTTTACCGTGATGCTTTTATCTTAAAGATCAGAATGGGAGTTATACTTTAGGTCTCAGGTGAAATGAGTTTGACAGATTAGGTCTGATTACCAGCTGTCAGTGAACTACATCAAAACACAGCACACACATACATAGCTTACTACAACTAACTGTTCTCTGCTCCAGACAATTTCCCTCTGGAGCCGACATGAAGATAAATGAACTCCTGTCCCCAGGGACAAGTGTCCCTCAATGAGGCAAAACAATACATGCTCAAACACACTATGGTGACATTGCTCTTCTTGACTGTTACAAATAGAACCAGAAGCCTGGGTTTCCCAGGAGTCAAATATGGGCCCAACATAAACCAGGACATTTCTAGAGCAGAGGTTAGGCCAGGGAGGAAACCCCTAGAAATCCTAGAAATGTTTTGTTAATAGAAAAAAAGAATTAAAATCTTCACACTCTTCTCAGAGGGGGGATCCTTCTCTCTCTTCTGCCTGTTGCCTTGTCCTGATTCTTCTTCAACGATAGGTGTAACTTACCTCTGAAAGTAAGATATAAAGCACTTTCTGAGAAGATAATTTCTCTCTTGTTCTCTGCTTTCCTTTTTATTGTTTTGTCTCTTTATCTTCCAACCCCTCCCCTTCATCCTACTTTTGCTATTCATCACAATTTCCTGAAATGAAACCAAGCCTCAGCCACCCTACTGATGCTTGCCCTATCTCTCACTAGATCACGCCAGGATAGCCTACAATTCCCTTCCTTAAAATTGATTCCATTAGGAACAATTCTCTCAGAAGTTTGCTGTTGAGCATATTTGCTAGTGGGTATTTTGAAAGAGTAACCACTTTAAACACAAAACCATCAGTTTTGTAGAATTTTTCAACTTGTCTTATCTAAATGACACTGCTTTGCATTCAAAGTGTAATCCATGACCAAAAAAGTCAAAAGCCACAGTAATGAAATTTAAAAAACAGGATTTCTCTCTAAAACAAAGTATCATCTGCACAAACACCTCAGAGAATCCCCCAAGAAATCCCTAGGATCGCTGAAATGTTTCTTGAATGCCATTAACATCCTCACCTTCATACTTGCAAATAACCCATTTCTGGATAAAAGAAATATTTTATGAACTTTGAAAGAAACACACTATAAAGAGAAGGACAGCACAGGCCTCATGTCCATACTTGCAGCTGTAACTATAAATTTGTAGCAGAGGTTAAGTAGCTGTGTCCATTGTAAAAGTGATCCTTACAACACAGTTTTCATTTCTCCAGCCATTGTATCAAGCAATGAAGAGATGATCAAACATTTGAACCACTGAAGACAAAGAATTTACTCAAACCTGTCTGCAGACCCTGAGAAAGCACTCCTCAGTCCTAACCTCTTGGCAACACATAGCAAAATTACAATGTCTCTGAGAAGCTTCAGAGAAGCTCCAGCCCTGCTCTGTAATTTCCTCATACAAGGTTCTCCCCAAATTTCCTGCTTCTCTAAGATTTTTATAAGCTATATGCAATTTTAATTGGTGAAAAAGAGCATCATTACACAAGCCTACAAGTGTGGCTCTCGCTAGCCAGGGTGGGTGCAGAGTCTCCAACTAGTCAGTAGCCTTTTCTGCCTCCTTAAGTACGTTTCCTAAATGTAATTGTTTCAGAGATTCCCAACAGGATAACTATGGTTACACAGCTTTTGCAAATGAAACCCACAGGTTATGCAAATGAAACTCTCCCTGTAGCTCGGTTCATTTCTGCTCACCCCAGACTAAAGCAGAGAGCTCCTCCCCCCCAGTGGCTCTGTTCATCTCCAGTTCTGAACAAATCACTATGCAAACAGCCCCAGGGCAGCATTTTAGCCTTTGCACCAAGAAAAGAGAGCAGAAGATGCCAGAGCTCGAAACAGACTGAAAGACACACTTTATCAACACAACTATTAATATTTTGATTTAACAAGTAATAGACCAAGTTTGATAACAAAAGGATGCATCACTACTTAAGATAACAGTACCTTTTAAAATAGGGTACTCTATAGCACTATGGCTAAAGTGCTTCCTGCTCAGGTAATCAGCCAAGTCTTCAGTTCCCAAGCAGTGTCTTCTACATCACTCTTTTCAAGTAATTAGCTAAATACTGAATCTTCCTATTAAGAACCACACCATTACATATATTTTCCATTTATACAGGACAGCAATTCCTATCTCAGAACAGTTCCTGGTTTTTATCCTCTTTTTAGTTTGATCAAATCTTCAGGCACCTCACCTTTCCTACTACACATCATGACACCCATCCTGCATTTTCACAATCTTTCATCAATTAGACTTTGAAAGACAGAATCCAGATGTTGTGCTCAACATTTTCTTCGCCTTATTACCAGCACAATTCCTGCACAGGTGAAGGTTTGATTTTGACTTTTGTCCTCATGCCATAACTCAGGGCACATTCATTACTAAAGTTTCAAATTTGGCTTGATAATTTAAACAGGTGTTGGAGGCATAAAGCTGACCTCTAATTAATAATGAAAGCCAGAATTCTGGATGAGATAAGGACAGCATGAGTTTGGCAGCCCACAATGGATAAGGGCACCAGCAGAGCAAACACTATGACAGGGTTCAGGATTAGCAGTGCAAGTATTTTCTCAGCATTCAGTGACACAAGAGGTTATATTATCCGAAAAAAGACACTATCCCAGACACACAGATGATGGTCACTGATATACACAACATATTTTGTCATTCTTAAACAGGAACGACATCACACATCATCCTGCCAGTCTTATAGATATACAGATCAGCTGCTTGATTCAGGCCAAGTCTGAAGAATCAGCTTGACTGGGACAAAAGGAGAACTCTAAATGCACACTCATATGTGAATTATTGAGTGCCTTCATTCAAAGCAGTCTCTTCAGGCAAACAGTTTACAAGGGTGGGCTGGCAAATACAGGCAGCATACACAAAATCACTGACCTAGAAACAAGGGCTCCCTCCATGACAATCGGTGGCAACAGTTTGAGAAGGAACCTTTGAGAAATTCCATTTGAGGACAACAGGACCTGGCAGCTTTCAGCCCTGGTAGTCAAGTCAGTGGGGAGAAAGGCATGGCCAGCCATGTCAGACCCTTGCCAAACTGTGTGGGGCTGAGGGTCCAGCCAAGCCTTTCAGCACACTGGACATAATTAATGCAGAAAAGGCCCTTTGCCCTGCAGCAGCCCGAGAGGGGCTAGTAGGGAAGCACTGATATCACCCTAATTTTATTCCTTGTTTATTTAGTTCTATGCATTATGAAATTAGGTATTTGCAAGAGCTCAAGACATAAAATATATTATTTCAATTTTTGCAGGAACTGTGAAATACCCCAGAGCACTTGTTTGTTGATAATAGCTAATTGTAAAAACACATACAATCTTCACTGAGCCCTTTTTTGAACAGTACAAATACCATTATATTGTGGCGACTGACATGAGAGATTCCATCCACAGAGGATCATAAATTGGTGTTGCAACAAAAATCCTGCCTTTTTTAGGCATGTCTTCAGGAGCTGTAGGAATATGCATCCTGTGGTAAGATGCTCTGTCAGTGGGTAACCAGGTTTTAGCTTAGGCAGCTGGTTAGGAATGCAAGCATCCTATATAGGTGAAGGTATACAGGTAAAGGTATGGATATCTTTTTCAGTGAATGATTAAGAAGGGAAGCCTACCTGAAAAGGTCCCAATTATTCTCAGAAGAAACTGTTCCCTCTCAACTGACTATGCAGAAAAGCTTATCTCTGAGACCCCTGCAACCAGATGCTTAGGCCCTGTTTAATTTCAGCTGGACAAAGTTATCTAACAGTGTAATCTATCTTCCCTTGCAGGCAAGGGAGAGAGTTGGACTTCAAGATGCACCTATGCACTCATGCCCTAGTGTGCACCAGTTCATCTCTTTGGAGACCAAAGAAATTCAGACAATTCACTTAACACAGACACACAAGCCCTGAGCTCGAGATGTCAGGCAGAACTAACCCCACTTAGGGGTTACCACTTCATGGGATGACTCTCTTGACCCCCTCTAAACACTTCAGCTTTTCTTGGCTCACTATAAAGTATGTTGCAAACACCACAATCAGTTTTTCTCTCTTTCAGAAGTGTACTGCCAGCATTCACCCCTTCCTGTGCACCCAGCTGGGCACACTTTCCTCAGTCCTCCCTCCAGTGAGATGCCAGCACTGATTCAGCATCTGCCAAACAGCCCAGCTACAGCTTTGCTGTTGTGGTGGAAGTCTTGGCCTTTCTCCTGCATTCTTTCCAGGCATCCATGTAAGAGACTTAGAATGGATGTTGGGGATTAGATACCCATAATGCCAAAAAGCACAGAGCAGAAAGGAAGAGATTAATGCAACTAACTACATTGCACCAGGGCAGACCAAAAATATTCATCCCAACAGACAAAACCAGGAGCAGCAGAGTGTGGGTGATTTGTGCCTAAGCAGCAGCTCAGCATAAGTGATCTAAGTCACAATGATTTAGATGTTCTTGATATCTAATCTCATGTTGTACTGAGGACATTACAGTGCAACTCTGAGCATCCAACTCTATTTTAGCCACAGTTGTACACATTAACTTCTCTACAATACTGCTTCTGTTCTCCTATTTCCAAGCCTCTTGTCCCTTCCCAATACACCATTATGAGGTTTTCGTTCTTTTCTCTTTTTAAATCGCAAATCAGACACAACAGTCTGCTGAATCAAGGAACTCTTTAAAGAGGGCAGCAGATTTTGAGCCTGGAGTATTTTGGGATCACATTTTCCAGCTTTCCTCCACAGCAAAAAGGACCACAAATATACATTAAAAAGAAAAAAAACAGTAGGGCAAGAGAAAGAAAATTAGAGTGGAATCACTTGCCTCCAGCATCTGGCTCTTGAAGAAAAATATACATGACCACCATTTTTTCATTATCCCCAGCCTGCTGCCCCCCCTCCCCCCCCCCCCTCCCCAATTATTCTTACCAGCCTCTATTAGCTGGAGAGTCTCACTAGATGATTGACAGAGCTCCCTGTTTGCCAAGCCTGTTTGGGACCATATAATTTTACCCTTTGATTATAAATACTGTTTTTATGTAAGGATGTGGGTACATGTATCAGGTCATCATTTCTTTTGAGAGGTTATGAATTGACAGCTGTAGTCAGCAACAAACTCTGCCCGATATTCTGCTAGTTAAGTAATGCTTAAATAAGAACAATATCAAAATGATAAACACAAGTTCTCTTTGCTTTGCTCTTTTCATGGCCTCGGTCTACACTTTATGTCAAAAAATACTGTGAAGTATTGTAGATAGTACTAATAATGAAAACTAAAACTATGGCTGCCTAACATTCTCATTATAACTTTGCCGAAAACAATGCCTCGAGCTGGTTTAAAGGAGGAGGGGATCAGTAATTAAGTTAATCTGTTCCTGTGAGCATCAAGGAAAACTAGTCTTTAACATGATATTTAGAAAAAAGAAAAAAAATTCCAGTGATTTCTTTGAAGCATCCATATATTTCACTGCTCCTAAGCTGGCATTCAAAAGTTTGTTGACTGTCCTAAAATAAAGCAAATTTCTTCTTCACCGAGTCATAAAGGCAAAAAACCCCCAAAACAAAACAAATCACCCCAAAACCAGCAAACAGCCACAAAAAACCTTTGGATTCATTTACAAGAATGAAGGGTCACAGCCAGTGGGGAACATGCTCCAGGACCGTGATCCAGACATCTGTAGTCTGTGTTAGCTCAGTTGCACTGAGCAAGGTCATCTCTAATTCCTCAGCAAAGGGAGCAAACAGCAAATTGAAGGACAAAGGGGTGCATTAAACAATTAAGGGCTTGAGGGGCAATAATATTTTAAACCAAGAAATTCTTTAGTCTCTGTTGCCCTTTCCCAGCCGCTTTCTCTGCACACCGGTCTGCAAATTCGTGTAAATCCATGCGAATACAGGACCCGCTGTGTCGTATTCTCTGGGCGGGCCTCGGCACACTGGGCTCCCCTCCCCTCCAGGGCCGGGCTGCAGCAGCAGCTCCTCTCTGCTTTCCTGACCACAAACTCCACACTAGGGAGGATGGGGAGAAGCTGCAGCACCCTGTCATCACGGCAGGTTGTCAAACGTGTGGTAATGCACGTGGAATGCACCTTTCCAGGGCTAACATCACTCCCACAGGTGCCCTGTCCTTGCTTTGGGGTTTGACTGCCTGCTCTGGGGCACCAGTTCCCTGCAGCCTCTAACGCAGAGCAATGTTTAAAGTTTCTATAGCGAGGAACTACTTTTTCAGAGGTAACTACTTTTTTGTCAGGCTAACTGAGGTTGTGCAGGTGGTTTGGGGTGTTACACCCCTCACCTCTGCAGCCGCGTCAGGGCGGCTTTAGGCAACTCTTCTCCAGCCACCTCTCAGAGCGTCTCTGGCGCCTCCTCACGCTTGGCTGTGCTCACCCTGGGCTGCCTCAGCCACCCAGGGCACAAGCCAGCCCTGCAAAACAGCAGAAAACCAAAGCTACTTCTCCTCTCACTTTCCCAAAACACACTCACCTTCCCCTCAGTGAATTCTGTTCATATGGATCTCACACAGTGAGCGTGCATCCTCTACAAGCCAGCTGTTTGCTCCTGACAAAACACATCTCCTACCATGGGCTCTGCACCTCAATGCTGCAACACCAGCTCTGAGTTTGCACTTCTCCCCACTTCCAAATTCACAGCAAGTGAAAACAACCCCCAAATCACACCAACTGGACCTGAACAGAGCTTAAATTAATTAATAGCTACTCAGCCACACCTTCCAGCCCAAGGCCCTCAGATAAAGTACTTCACAAGCAACCCTCTGCTCTGATGAACAAAAGATAGAAAGGGTCCCATAATAGCAACTTGGATTCAATTTGCCCACATGGTCTTACACTAAACTCAGACCCTCAAAACTCCTTTCCTGGCCAGCTTCTCAGCTCCCTGTTAAAATAGGTACCAATATTGGCCTTTCCCACCCCAGCTTTTTTCACTCTTGTCTCATCACCAGCCTCATCCCCACAGCTGATTCCACTTTTGTCTGAGGCCCCATGTGACACCACTGAAAGGAAGGTTTCAGCACGTTTTCAGGTTCAGGAAGTTCATGTTGATTTCCTCTACATCTTTATCTGAAATTTTAATATTCTGATACTAAGATTCTCATTTGTCCTTCTGTAATTTTTACCATCTCAATGTTCAGTTGCTGTGAGCTTTCATTTTTTGGCAACATTGATAAAGGGCTTGCTTTGTAAAAAGCAAGTTTTATTCCCCTTATAGTTGCAGAAGTAGGGCAAGCATGATTTAAATGCAAGAAATACTATATTAATTGTTTCTTTTGGTGAGCTGCAAGTAAGCGTAGGAAACATCTATCTGCGTATTTATGCAGAATGTTTTGCTGGAGCACCTGAGTGACTATAAATCAAGCCAAACATAGAAAATCCTTCTCGCTTCTCTAGGAATTGGACCTCTTGCTGCTTGCCTATTTTTAGTTTTAGTTCTTTCCATTGTGCTTTTTTAAGTTTAAGAAAGTAACTAAGTATTGCTGTGCAGTATTTTCAGCCCAATTCACAACCAGCTATCTTGGTCTTAGCTATGCTACTGCTTAATTTAATAAGTACATTATAATTTTCCTATTTTATTTTCTGTTAAAACCAGTAATAAACTTGATAGAAGCTACAGCATGAAAAAGTATTTGAGCTGGGATTAGCTTTACTGCAGTTTTGAATAGGTGTAAATTTTTTTACATAAAAATGAGATAATACACACAGACAAAAAAACCCCCTCTTTTTGCTGGAATAGAGATGTATCAAATCAATGGCTGAGTTATGAATGAAGTGGAGATATTTTGCAAGTTTTACAAGCATTGATTCAGCGAGCATGTTTTTTCTTTCAAGATTTCCAGCTCTACCTTGCAGACAAGGGCAAGCACAGATAAGAGTCAGTCTTGAACTTTGAACTTTCTGAGGCTCAGATATCAAAACTTCATATTTTATTTCCCTTTGTTTGAGGCTCCTCTGATGAGACACTAAGGAAAAGTATGTTGTTTTCTACTGTTCTCTAGCCTGTCCATTGCCAATTACTCTAACACCACACATACAGAGGGGTATAAATAAAACAAAGAGAAAAACTAACTTCCTGGAAGAAAAA
>VWZV01013509.1:160818-188318 GCA_013397155.1 Irena cyanogastra | reverse complement strand
GCAGCAGGGATCATCTGGAGATGGCTGCTGTTCGATATTAACTGCACACAGTAACTTTTTTTTTATTTATTTATTTTTATTCTTCAGCCAGGTGACAGAAGCAGCCAAAGCATGTTTTCTCCTACTGAAAGAAATAGAAGCATTTGGGGGGTGATTACAAAATCCAATGTATGTGCACAATATAAACCTTCTTAAGTTTAATTTGCTTTTGACCATTTCTAACAAAAGCATGCAAGTAAGGTGTTCTGTGAGAGAAGTTATCAGACCCATGAACATCTGCAACATACATCTTTTCCCTTAAAAAATGAAATAACCTCAAGTGAAGAGTTTTTCAATGTGTGGCTGGGGGTTAGTATGAATTTACACAGGGATACTGTTATAAAAACTGTGTTTTCTTAGAATAGACAGGGACCTAATTATTTCTTGGAAGAAAAAAATCAAAATAATGTTTACAGCTTTTGAAAGTTTCTGCCAGGCATGGAGGGGCACAAACTAATGTACTTGATTTCCAGTATCATCACCAATGCTGCTTTTTAGATGTGATAAAGGAACGAGACCATTTCAATGTCAATTTGAGAGGGATCCAGTGCTTGCTTTGAACTGCCTTTATGTGCTCTGACACCCATGTTGCTACCTGAAGTCCCAGTTTTGTAACAACTGCCTCATTAGTTTATAATTCTGTGCCAATAATTGTACAGAACACAAAATTAATCTGTTTCCATGAATCCTGAGTAGGACTGAGTAATCAAAAGAAGCTGTTTTCCAGCTCTTCTGAGGGCAAAGCTAAGGTTTGACTAGGCTTTGTTCAGGAGTTGCCTACCCTTGCTAGTTCAACAAAATCTGCTTTTCCAAGTGCATCTGAAAAAATTAAATCCAAGCAATGTGACCTTTTATAAGACTTTTTAAGTTCATGCTATTCTGCCACACTTACATCTGTAAGAACAAGCAGAGAGATTCTGCAAGAATTGTGTCAGAATTGGTCTTTCAGAAAACCTGCCACACAAGTATAACATGAATGCAATATTGGTTGAACCTAGATACACAAAAAATTCTAGGAAAATCAACAGAAATGGCTTAATGTGTTTTTAAGTATGCCATGCTCATCATGAGTGCTCTTAAAATTTGGTTCTAGGTGTCCAGATATGATTTATTTCAATTTTATTTATTTCTTTAAGGAAATTGTGTCAAGTGCCAAATAGTTACCGCTAGAATAATAATGAGTAGCATCTGAGCACTTTAAGTACTTTAGAATTTTATGTGACACTTTAAAAATGTAGTTTGGGGGTTTTTTTCAAATAATAGAAAACAATAGTCTCTTTTCTATTTCACTGAACTTTTGATAACAGGAGCAATATGTTTATAATAGAGATAAGAAAAGCTTAATCTGCACTTACCTCTGGTTCAGACAGCCAGCAGTGACAATCCTGCTTTCCTTGTCAAGTTTCAAGAACTCACAATCCTTAATTTAAACACTTGAAAAATCTATGAAGCCTGTCAGTCTAGTTAATGAGGCCTCCTCCTTCCTCTTTTTTGAACAAAATCTGATTTTCTTAAAAGACCACTTAAGGCATATCTCTGAGTATACAAACAGGGTCTGTCCTAGAAGAGTGAATAATCCAATAATACCTCCTTTGACTTCTTTCCCTCACCACCCCCAATAGTTCCACTAGAGGAACAGGGCTTCCTTAAAAGTAAGAAGCTGGTTCCAAATGAACAACAGATATGTGCTGCTTCCTGCACAAGGACTGTGCAAGACTGGATGCAAGTCACTGCTTTGATTGGAGAGCTTCTTGATCGTAGGTCACTTAGAAGGTTATGGACATTAATTAATATTCTCTTAAATTCTCTTACATATCTATCAAAATATTCCCATTTTTTTAAAGATGTTAAGACTTGAAACTGCTTGTTCAGCATCACACAGCATATATGAGAGTGTGCATATATGATACAAGAGATGCTGTGCATTCAGCTGTTCAGAAAGTTAGACCAGGCGATTAGACAGACTTTGGCATCTTACCATTGGTTCTCTAGAATAGTTGAAACAAATTATTAAATAAACCAGCTGTTGAAATAAAACTGATACTTCACTGTGCTAAATGCTGTGAAATACGTACTGACATCTCTTTCTTAATGAATTTAGAAACTCTATTTGAACAAAACACAGTAAATTATTTTACATAGGTTATGAGACTATATGAAATTGTTTTTTCTCTTTCTATTCTGTATTATAGTCATGGAAATCTAGAAGGAAAAATGTGTGTAGCAGGAACATGAGATCGCATAGTCAGGTTGTTTGTATAAGCTGTTTAAATATGTAAAATTAGTAAATATTAATAGTCAGATTCGCTGCCCATTGGCAACAGTCAACTCTGATAATAATTCCTATGGCTGTCACAATAGAAGGGAAACTTGAGGTGAAAAATATACATCAACATTAATTAATGTATTGTGAACACTAATGACTTCATCGTCTGTGTGCTGAACTGAGAACAGACAACGTGAAATACAGCAGCCATGAAAGGATTTGTAACCCTTGATTACTGAGACTGGCATCACAGCTGGCTGTGAAATTATGACCAAACAAGGGTGGAATTGGAGGCAGGAGGGAAGAGCAGGGATTTTGAGAACAAGTTTAGATCAAACATGAAAGATGTGGAGCTACAGAAGGATCTCTCTTTACTGTAATACAGAATACCACAGGTATCTTGAATATGTCATGAGGATGGTAAGCTGGTCAGAAGGTCAAAGAAGATTCCTATAAATGCTGAGAGAAGACAGCAGAAAATGAAGGGTGTGAGTGTGGAATTTATGAAGTGAAACCATGCACAGGAGAGACCTCTTGGAAGTAGAGGGAGATGGGTGGCAGGACAGGGTTGCTGTCAGAAAAGTGGAGTCAAAAGATGGAAGACAGAATCAGGAAACTGTGGCCCAGCAATAACAGCAAAATAACAGCATTGTCTACTATCACCAAAATTTGGAAGGAAGAAGCAAAACAAGTCATTTTAGCAATCTGAAGTTTAAAATAGTAAGGCTGCTAAAAGATCGTGTCAGGATGAAAGACAAATACAGGATGAGACCAGTTAAGAGCAGAGAAGTAGGTTTCTGAATTAGTAATGTAAATATGGTTCCATCTCTTATGTGAAGATCAGCCAAAAGGTTTTCATCTGGTCTTAGGAGGTATCCAGAAATTCTCATTTAAAATACATTTGATGAAAGGCCTTGGACTTTTCACTTGGCTTCTAAGTGTGTGATAAAAACTCCAATTTAATACCATAAGACAGAGTAAATATTGTCTTTTTCATGTACAGGACTGTCATTGTAGGCTTGGACATTAGATGCTTTTACTGAGGCTTTGGAAACTTGGTTTCTGAGTGCATTGTATTTATAAAGCTGTGGAAGACTTTCATCTAGATGTGTAGCTTGATGTCTGTTTTAATTTTCAGAGAACTTATCCTGAAGGATTTTCAGTTCAGTTAATATTGTTGATAGGGTTTTTCTATTTGTGCACTGCATGTACAAAGCCCAACTCTTTAGACTTTTTAGAAAAAAAATAGTATATTTTTATATCAAATATAAAATGGTTGAGCTATCCTTAAACTGGAGCAATTTTCATCTCACTGAAATTCATCATTATCACACCTCCTGGAAACTGAGAATACTTCAGGCTGTGGGCTGGAGATAGCTGCAGACTTTCTGGTGTAAAAAAAGTTTGCCCAGTATAAAGCAAGAACTTCACCTGCATGCCAGAAGGTGTATTTGTTGTACCAAGATCACAGCTGAAAAATGGTTATGAGTTTCCCACTTAGACTGAAATTAAAAGAAAACTTGTCACTTACCTGAAATGTTGCTTTTTATCCAGCCCCTAGGAAAGATTGTTTTGGGAACATGTCTTTTCATTCAATCTCATTTATGTTATCACTGTCTTTTAGAACTGTTTTTCCCAGTCACTTGACATTGTGTTCTGTTAGGATTTGCCAGTCACATTTTAACTATTTATTTTCCAGACTCTATTAGACTGTGAAAAGAATACCAATAAAATTTACCCTTGGAGGAGTTCACAGTTAAGAAGTCTGAAGTTGTAGGTCCGGATGTATCTCTCAATAAAACTTATAATAATTAGGGTGAGACCCCAAAGCCCTGGTGCAAACTGCTGTCCTAATGTCCTTGGGTCGATTGATGCAGACAGGTCCAGGAGACTGAGGATGAAAGTCTGCCCTTTACCCAGAAACAGCATTTCACTGACCATCAGTCTCACAAATGCCACTTCTCTCTCCATATGCTGGCCTGAAATCCAGATTGTGCTGGCCTGGTACATCGATTCCAGTTTTCTCTCTGCCGAAACTCTCTTTGAGCATAGTCCAAAGTGAAAGGTTTGAAGCTGACTGGTAGCTAATGTGATGCAGTTTCTTCCTCGAGGAAAGAAAAGGACCTGCCCTGAAAGCGCAAATGATTAATTTAGCCAAGAGAAACATAGTTGCTCAGGATAAGTAATGCCACAGCTCAGAGCCGGAAGCCAGGATGAAACATTTAAGTTTCCACTGCTTGGGGAGACATAAATTTGATTTCCGTAATGAAGGCCCAGACGCTTGTTGGTCGGCAGGCAGGGACTAAATCTCTGTGATATGTGGCAGAGCCCTTGACATGGACACACCTCAGCTCCTGGAAGGGCTCTGTGTTTGCATGAATCCTGGATATTAAACCAGGCCCAGGAAGACAGCTCTTGATCCCAGCAGATGAGAGGGAGATGGAATCCTGATCCACACATCACACATGGGCATGGCTGTGTGTCCAACAGGGGCAACTGACTCAGGCACACATGAGATCCCCTGTGCCAAAGTTCTTGACTTACAGCCAGTGCTGCTGCTGGAGGCAGTGGTGTAGGAGAGGTGCAAGGCAATCCAGAGCTCGGCTCAGTGTATTTCACATACATATTTAAAACAGTGTGGCTTTGCACGGTGCTTCCCAGCTTTATTACATGAATACATATGTTCCTGCTGATGTAATTCTCTTGAAAGGTATAAATAATGGATATTCTTCATAAGCAGTTGACCCCCTGGAAAGACTGAAATCAGAGAGAGGGAATTTGAACTACCTCGTGCAATTCAGCTCGCACCTGCACTCAAAGTCATTGCATAAAAGTCATTTAGAGGAATTCCTGTAATGTGTCATTGCCTGCTGCCTCCAGAGTCACTCTGGTCACTAGCACCAAGGAGTCTATTAGATGGAAAAGACAGGGGGAGAAAAACAGTGGAAGTCATACAGCTTGTTAAACTACTGCCTTCTGAGTCACTGGGGGAATTTTATTTTATTTTAACCAAGGACAATAATTTTCTAACAGAAGGGGCCTTTAGCATCGAAACAGGTCTGATACCTCCTCCTTTTCCATAGCCAGTTACAAGAATAAAGGAAACAATTCTCAAATATTGTCAGTTCTGAGGCGTTTTTATCCTTTGTGATTCAAAGACTGCCAAACTGGCGGCTGAACAAGCCTAAGTTCCCTCAAAGTCCTTATTCCACTGAAGTACAATATAGAACCACTGAAGTACAATATAGAAAAAGTGTATGAAAACAGCAGAATGGCCTAAGTTTTCAAAAGGCTCATAGAGTTCACAGAAGTAAAAAAAAAATCACAAAAAGCTGAATCTTGTCCTTGCCAATGTGTCTGATCTGCATAGTGGTAACAGCTTCCAGTCTGCAGGTATGGGGATTACCTTACCAAAAGAGCTGTTTCTTTGCTTTTGGGAAGATTCTGCTTGTGTGTGGTTTGAGAGGACTGGCTAGGGCTGGACAGATGGAAAAAAAAAAAGCCCAGAAAGCCAAAAAAAAATCAAAACCAAAGAAACAGCAACCAACAAAAACCAAATCAGCTATAACTTTTTTCTTTTATTTGCAAAGAAAATTCAACTTTTATTTCTCCCAACTAATTTGAATTTTTCAGATTTCCCATCCCACAACCACACCTTTTAGTACCAGAAAGTGGTATAACAAAACCTACTGATTCAGCAAGAAAGCAAGCAAATTAGCCCTTTGTCCCTCCTCACCCCAAAAATACTTTATACAGCTCCGTTTGGAAGAAATACAGCTCTATTTTTGTATTGCTGTGATAAAGTCTGACATTTTTAAAAAGCACTGGTGTCAACCAAGTATTAGTCTGGATTTGCACCTTTGTAAATGAGATGAGCCTCCAGCCCACTGTATCTGGTATAATTTCCCCCCTCCCCATGGTAAGTTATAGTATAAACATATCCTGCTTCTTTCATACAGCCACCTGCCACTTTTGCTTTATTGCTGCCAGAAGGTTTAAAGGCAGGCTTTTAAATATCTCGAAAGTTTCCTGTTGATAAGAAAAGGTGGTTTTAGCACTTTTAAGTAAGCAGTAACACACAAACATCACAAATCACGCTTTTTTGATAGAATCTACATTAGCTACATGAAACATGAGGGACATGACTGTGGGGGGAAGAGGAAAAAAAAATCCTCAGTTTCTGGCAGGGAAACCTAGCAAAAATTAGTTGCAAAACATGGGCTGGATGTCTACTGCTATTTATCAAAACAATCAACCCAGAATTTGAAACAGTCTTTTTACTTATTTTGTCTGGGTAAGTCTTGGGCAGTCCTGCAGGTGGGACAGATGGTTCTGCAGCAGATAACTGATACTTGTGAGCATTTTAATCTACTGAAATTCACAACTTGAAGGAGAAAAATAACTGTTGATGTCCAGGAGGACAAAAATCACTGTAACGTATGTACTTGGAGTTTAATTTCTGAAATTTTATGCTATTTCTAGACAGCTGATATAGTGAGACTTAAAAATCATTGATGTGTGTTTAAACTCGTTCATACAAAACAAGTCCATTCAATGGGCAGAGAATTAAAGCATTGGTGACCCAAAGAGAGAATGTTTATTGTAAATCATGAGTACAGTGCAAGGATTAAGACTTTAAATGTAACCTCCTGGCTGGGCGTCTAAAAATACGTATTCTCTGTCAAGAATCACAAGCTTTGGGAAGTCAGCAGAGCACCAGATGCATGTTCTACACAAAGCCCAAACTGACAAGTGGTAAATTTATAGCTCCTGTGTTTCAAATACTTCCTAAAAATGTACAAAGAACAATTAAATGAGCCTCTTTGGGGAGAAAGAGAGTGATGTGCACCACACCAAAGAGAATATTCATAGCAAAGGACTCAAGGCACATTTAGCCTTCTCTCTGTCCATTTGAGAGTTTTCCGTGAGAAGCTTCCTATTTCTAATGGTGTCTTTCAGTGGTTTTGATACAGAATATTTTAGCCTATGAAAGATATATATCCTGATCTCCACTATTTCGGTCGAGGTTTTTCTGGTTGGGATTTTATTCAGAGTTGATTTGACTAGCTGAATAAAGCAGGATAGTTACTGCTTCTGAATGGCATGACTAAAATGTTATAAGCTGAGAATGAATACCATGTTTCTGTACTGAGGCAAGACTCTTGTGCCTTTACTTTAGTAAAGGCAAAGCACATTCCTGGAAGTTTTACTGGAAAAGCGTCTCTGCTTTTTGCTGAAAAGTCCTCTGCCGGACTAGTAGATCCAGAGTGGAGTATCACATTCAGAGATATAAGCAGACCAGATTAAATCAGCATTAAAAAAGGGAAGAATTTGTTCCACTCGTTTGATGTGTAATCTGAGTCAACTGTGGAGCTGCCGAGGGTTCCATGTCTGTCCACTTGCTACTCCTGCCTCATTCACACCTGATCCAGTGCCTAAGAGGCTCTGAATTGAGTTGGTTACCAGCTTGATGACAGAACTAACCCATCAAACCACACTGCATGAAGGTATGTCATTCACTGATCCAGCCCTGAAGGGAAAGTTGGGAGCACAGCAGTGCGGAATGGTGAGAGAAGGCTCTCACAGCAGCAGTCTTCAGCCAAGCCAAATAAAATTCAGCATTACATCTGTGCTCTGAGGCTGCAGGTCTCTGGGTACAAGAGCCATCCATACAGCCCACTATGCCCTCCACCCTCCTTGATTCACAGCCCTTGCCTACACATCCACTCCTTTCCATCATTTTTTTGATCCTCGCTGGAGTCCAGCATCATCCACTTTAGCTTAATAACCCAGTGGAAAGTTATCTGGATTCTTTTTCTAGGCTTGTTTTTTGTGCTTTTTAAGAGATCCAACGGGTGTGTGTGCTGACACATGGTGAGGGAAGATCTGGGGATGGGGTGGTGAGGAGAAAGAGAAAGAAGGAGGAGATTTTAGCAACACTGAGTTGTTAGAAACTCTGTAAGAGGAGCCTGGATTTGGGCATCTTGAAAATCAGAAAGTAAAACACCTGTTTCCAATGCATAAAAAATCACTATATAGAAGTAACACTTTCTTCTTCCCCGAAACTCAAAAAGGCTTTGAGCCTTTTTGAGGGGAGAGAAACCAAGAAAAATATGGGCCGATTTAATTCAAAGGGGATTTTTAAATGATGGATGGATGGATGGATGGATGGATGGATGGATGGATGGATGGATGGAAAGACAGAAAAGGTTTTGGCTATGTGTTTAGACCCAGATTAGTTAAACACCTGGTGATGTTTTAGGCAACGTTACTCCCTCTTGAAGCCATGTCAGTTACATCTCCTGTGGTCTTTTCAACTCTACACATGAATGACTCAAGCATTACTGTTTTATCACAAGTTCAAAGAGATAAAATTAATTTTTCAGATATCAAGATAGTTTAATTCATAGAAATGTATTCATATCAGCAAAACACAAAGATCAAGCTGTCCGTCTGTAATTCAAGCAGCATTTGCTCATATAACTCATTCATCTGGACAATTTACAAAATTGGCCTGTCTGCAATTCTATTTGCATGATAACAACAGCTGACAAAAGTTCTGGGGGCAGGAAGGATGGCTCTATGGTGAAGGCCTGGAGCTAAGCTAGGCAGTCAGAACCATACCTTCTCGTGGGGTAAAAAAGGATATTTTACATGAAGAGCAAGTGGATATATCTGATGCCAAGAGTCCAAACCTACCCTTCTAATACTCAGGAGGCCTTAAGAAAACCCGTTTGACTAGAGGGTCAGCTGAAGCTGAGAGGCAGAAGTCACAAGAGGCCCTGAGCCTTTGTCTGCTAGGTCAAGAAAAGTAACCACAGCCCCAAACCAGCCCAAAACCCAATCCTATCCTGCCCTGACTTCTGTTTCCTTGTCCAGTTCCCTCTTGAGCCCTAGGGACTGGCAACAGAGGCTTAAGGACAATGAGATGGAGAGGATGAATATTCCTTGTGCTGACTTTCCCATCAAAACAACAGTTTTGGGAAACTACAGCCTCAGCCAGGAGCCCAAACCTGTAATATTAATTAAAAAACAACATTTAAATGACAATATTTAAATAAAAGTAATGTCATCGTTTTATTTGTGAGGAGCTACCATCAATTCACACAAGAGTAGTTCAAGAAAATTTGGGTTAGAGAAAGACTTTTCAAGCTGTTATAAAAAAAATATTATGGGGAGATTGAGATAAGACTTCAATGGTAGAAGTGGAATATTTATCTTTAACGGGAAAATGTTGGGTTTGCAAGTTTTTTCCTTTCTTTTTTTTTTTCCTCCCCTGTATCTTCCAAAGAAAAAAGGAGAAAATTCCAGCTATAAAAGGTATTTGTCAAGAACAGCCACTGGCCAGCACCACAAATGAGCAACTCCAGTGTGAAAACACTTTCAAAGTTCTAAATGAGTTGTCCCTGTGGTAATAAAGAAAGGCTGTTTTACAGCATGACAGTATGTAAGACAGCATTGTCAGCTATAGTTTATTTAAAGCACAAGGCCTGTAACAGGAAAATAATGACTTTAATAAAATTTACTATTGACTTTGTAGGCTAAAATCTTTCTGTCATCAGGAATACAGGAAAACAACCTGCCTGAAAGCCCTTCACTTAAATATATTCCTTTAATATTTCAAAGCAAGTTGTGAATTTTTTTTTAATATACATGCTACTTCAAAAGATACTGTAGTGGGGTGGAAATTAGTATTTTTAATAGAAAGTTGAAATTGCTTACATAAGGGAAAAACTGGTAATGACCTATGACACTGTCTACTGAAAGCAACATTTGAGGAAGCTGCAAAAGCAGTTAATGCAATTCCTTGAAAAGCTGTATAAAGCTATGTCACAAATGAATGATTTATAAATTACTGAACGTCCTTCTCATCTAGAGGATATCTTTTAATCATGCGGTGTAGTTTTCTCTGAGTGAACTCCAAAGAGCCTGCTGCAGAGATACACAGAAATCTGCAACATGTTAACAAGGTTGGGGTCATTTCAAAGAATTGTGGACGGAGCAAAAAAATAAAAAATCCTCACATTTGGCGTGATTTTACTTTCGAACCAATTTGATTAAATGCACTATGGCTTGCTGGTAGGGTGTGAAAGGTCACGCCTTTTATACAAAAAACTGCAGAATTTTCATTCCTTTAATTTTTTTTTTACATAGTTAAAATAAACTGTGGTAAAAAGTTTCCCAACAGTGTATGACAGCTCAATTTAGAGGTGAAACCTTTTAATATAATATCATTAAATGAATGCTTTGGTTTATGCACTCTGTTTGTGTTTCCCACTGGAGTATTTAGCATTGTGAAGCCGTGGTTTCTTTCTTTACTGCTGCAAAGCAACACCATGAAGGAGAGTCTGAAGCTTTGGAAAAGGGAAGATGCAGCATAGCTGCAGTAAAATTGTTGATGGAGGAATCTTAATTTACAGCGAAAATGCTTTCCTCTTGACTTTAAAAAAATGCTATTGTGCATTAATTTACATTGCAGATAATTAATTAAAAATGAAGAAAAATATTCCACAGAGGCTTTTTAGAAAGGACTCTGGGGTCCAGAAATAATACTAAGAGGGGAACCAATTAAAGATTTATCTGAGAATGAATAATTTTGCTAGGACTTTGGCAGTGGAACTGGCTGAAGTCACATTTGTTGTAGCTTTGCCTTGTTTCATACACATCCATAAAATCCTTCCTATGTTTGCTAAGAGACAGACATATCAAGGAATAGGTAATCTTTCCATAAGAAATCATGGTGCCTGTCTTCCCTAATATGCTGCATAAGTATCACCTAAAAAACCGTGACAGTATGTTTCCTAAACACCCAAAATTTTAAACGTGCATTTCATAGAAAATGTAGTTCAATCCCGTGTTCAGAAATGCAGAGTTCATGCATTGTTTGAGAACTAGGATGACAAAAAGGGTGAGGACCAGCGCAGGACCAAGTCTGACAGAAACTATCTCTTGTTTGAGATTGAATTATGCTGAATTGTACTGAATCATACTGGCTCAGTCTCTCCATACACATTCTTGAGAGCTAAGAACCAAACATCCCATATTATATAAAACACTGTGAGGAAGCATCCCATTGGGCAAGTTCTGTGCAGTCCCCAAAGCCGCAGTCCTGCCAGGGTGTTGTTGGTTGAAAATGAGTTGCTATTTTAGCCTTCCATAGTGGCTTGAGAAGATATTAGCCCTCAGTTTATATGTATGCAGTTGCATGATGTATTGTTTATGCTCCTTCCTGTGTTTCTGCAGCTGGGAATATGAAATCTTGGCATCCTGTGGTAGTTTTTCCTAATTTCCCACAAAATTTCTTTTTTTTTTTTTTTTTTTGCCCAGTACACCATGACATACTGGTCCAGAGTTAGGTGCATCTCTGTCTATTGCCTTCATTTGTTAATCAACAAGGTTTTTGGGGTTTTCTCCAGTGTAATGTTAGAAGAGAGACTTTAAAAATATTTGTGATTTTATACATCTATTTGTGAACACCAAGGTCACTAAGAATGAATTACTATTCTTAAGTGCTTAGCTGGCTTTGGCCAGGTAAAGAATACAGGAACTAGAAAAGTTGCAAAATCTTATTTTTGTATCACCACTCAGAGACTCAAAAGCAAGAGGAAATGTGTACTACCACGTACATATATTTAACCAAATCTTTTAAATAAACTGTAAAATACTGTGCAGATTTTCTGAGTGACACAGAAGGGAAAACGGAGACTGAAAAATCTCTCTTAAGATGGGCACTTAAGGTGTTCCTCCTTTACTTCCTCTCCCATCCACTTTAATCCCCCTCTGAAGCCATGGCACTGAGGACTCAGCTTAGGAGTGACCTGATGTAAATGATGAGCTTCCACTTGATCTGTTGCAGGAATAGACCTCAGGCCTGATATTTAAATTGGTATTTCACTTACTTGTGAAGTAAGATGTTGAATCCATTTTTAAAAGACCCACTTTTCAAGCCATATCAGCCCTCAGAAATTTCTACCCTCTTTAGTAAGAAATGCTGAGAGCTCATTGTTTGGAGAAAAAATCAGGACTAAAGAACCTCAGCCTAAGTTTTGGAGCATGTCTTAGACTCAAACTTTTCAAAGTCAAGCCCTTACATTTTATTCAAACTGCAAGAGAATAGTTTTATTAATTTCAGCTGGAGGTTATTTTGTCTTTTATATTATTTTTCAAGGCATATATGAGCAGAGGGAAAGGCTTCAAATCTATAGCTCATCAACTTTAAGAACTTTTTTTTTTTTTTAGGCAGGATTCATATAACGTAGAATACTGGACATTTATTCATTAAACTCTTCCCTGGGGTCCCAGAAACTCTAGCCTTCCTACCATATACTGGGTCGAGGGAGGCAGATTGAGCAAGACAAGGGAAAAAACCCAGACATTTTCTAGAAGACCTTATTATCTTTTAAGCCTTTTAGGGGTGTATCATTCTGTGGTTGTTCTCTTTGCACTTTTCTGACATTACTTTGCTGCTCAGTACAGATAGCAGCAATTCTGAACTGCGGAAACCATATCACCTCCAAAATAAAAATTAACATCACTTGACAAAGCTGTGCCATGTAAATAGTGCTCTCTAATGATCAACCAAAAATAAAACATAGTCCTGAGAGGTGAAATAAAATACCCAGGCCCCTTCTATTCATACCTTCAAAGCCTGAAAAATAACTAATAGCTTTATGGCATAATATCTGCATGTGAGACATCTGAATTTTCTAAGATACTGGATGGCTTAATTCAAGCACATATGATCCTTAAATGTTTTCTGCTTTGAGTGATTACACAGGTAAAGAGACAAGGTAAAGAGACAATTACAAAGGTAAAGAGACACTGAGACAGGTGCTCTGCTGGTCCTGATCCTTGCAATCATGAAAAATTGGTTAGGAATGAGAAAGTCAGGGGCAGCCTTGACTTCAGGAACCATGAGATGGTGGAGGTAAGCATTCTGAGAGTGGAATGAGGCAAAAAAGCAGCATCACAGCACTGGATTTCTAAAGAGCAGGTTTTGCCCTTTAGAGAGACCTGCTCAGAGAAATCCTATGGGATGTGATCCATAAGAGAAAAAGGTCCAGGGAAGCTAGTTAATTTTGCACAGTCACTTCTACCAAGCTCAAGAACAGTCCATCCCAAAGTCCAGAAAATCAAGGCAAGGTGACAGAAGGCCTGCATGGATTGAGAAGAAGATAAAACTCATAAAACTCAAACATGAGAAGGAAGAATAGGAGAGGTGAAAACAAGATCAGAAGGAATGCACAGGCTCAAGTATGCCAGGCTGGAAATACCAAAGCCTAATTGAAGCTGAATATGGATATATAAAAAGTGAGAGGAAAAGCAGTGAAAATGTGGGCCCGGTGATGAATGAGTCAGGAGACTGGTGACAGGGTTTATGGAAAAGGCTGAGGTCTTCAGTACCTTGGTCTTGACTAGTAAGACCTCAATTCAGGAATCTCAGGCTTCTGAGATGTGTGGGAAAGACTGGAACAATCCTGATTTACCCTCAGGGAAGGGGGGGGACATCATTAAGGTGTATTTGAAAAATCCAGGCATATACAATTCCATGGTGCCTGATGGGATGCACTGCAAGAACCAAGACAAAAGCTTCAGCCAAAGCCACCTTGAGTTTTAGGCTGTTCCCCATAACAGGGTGACAGGGGTGTCTAAAGCACTAAAACTTGCTCGCAGACATTGAACTGTTGGAACAGCACCGTGTACAGAAGCTTCCTGTTTGATGGTAACATTTCCAAACACAGATTCAGAGCAGTTTGAGCTATAGCTGTGCCTGCCTTTGCCCTCTGCTGCACCCTGTGTGGAAAGAACTGGCAAACAGAGATGCCCTAAAACTAATAATATCACAGCTTCTTGTAACTGTTTGGTTACAGCAGTCTACAACTGTCACCCACAGACTATAGCAGAAAGATGTTTTCAGGAAAATCCTGCTTGCCTAGATAATTTTTGAGAAAAACTATTTTTCAGTAGGTGTGCTGCCTTTTTATTTTTCTGAATCTGTTTTGCAACTGAATAATAAATCAAAAAATGTTGATTCCCTTGTGTTCTACAATCTCAATGACCAAAGCATAATGCATTCCTTTTTCCCCTCAAGTCATTTAAGAGCCAGGTAATTTGAACAATTCTAGCATCTTCTTTGCTTTTGTACTCACTAAGTAAAACCTAAAATTATGCACAAGATTCATCAAAGCTGAGCTGTGTTGCTAAGTGTGTAACTCAGATATAGAATGAGCCATTTAAAGAAGTTATTGATGCCAACATTAAATTTACAATTATTCATAAAAGAAAACCATTTGAAGAATTCCCCATGCTGCAAGTACACAAAATAGTTTGCTACGCATAAGAAGTTATATTTATTAATAGCCTTTTTTGCCAGAATCTCATTTCACCAAAGGAAACTTCATCTTCCAGTGGGAATAGGAATCACATGAACGTCACAGATGCTACAAGTTTATTCACCGTAACAAAATAAGACATCGAACTACCCAATAAAAATGAAGTTTCAAAGTAGGCAGCTGACTAGAATGTAGGACACAAGAAAACTTAGATGTAAAAAACTTTTGTAATTAATGAACATTATTAACTACACCTTTTTCCCCCCCCGGGTTCATACATACTGCTAGAAACATTTCATGCAAATCTTGTTTCTGTATCATTTAATTTATGTTACATATGCTGTCAAAATTTCTTTATTGATGATGTTTCACTTATTCTCATGTCTAGTATATAGAGATCTCATGTCTAGGTCCTTGGCTTTTCAGCCAACTGGGCTACTACCCTATTTAGAAACTTTTTTAGAAATATCATGATTATGCTGAATACAGTTTTCTTGTGGCCCTAGGGATGGGCCACCATCACCACCTCCTTTTTTTTTCAAAGCAATCTCTGTGTGTTTGTCAAAGTCTTCTAAGGAACAAGGAATTCATAGTTTCTGTTTTGAAGTAGTCTTTTCATAACAGGCTTGTACTTTTTGAGTGTAACCAGCTTCTAACTTCCTTTACTGGCCTAGAGTATGCCTAGTATGTTCAGGCATCTTCTGTCCAAAGCAGGATCTCAAATACCCCAAGAGACAAGACCAGAACCCCACTTTCCTTCATTTTCATGGTCCATACAAAGTATTCAGGATCAGAGACTAAAACCATTGGGAAAAGACTGCAGATATGTCTCTGGGGCAATATAAAAAGTGTTCACAACATTTAGTGATAAACTTTTGCTTAGAAAAATACAGTTCTATGGTTTTGAAGTGGTCATCTATGAGTACTTGATTAAGGAAATTGTGTCTCCAAAATCCATCTGAAAAACTCAGAACTAATTAATAGCATAGAATAATAAATAAAATCTGACATTTGGTAAAGTCTGGTTCTGGTTTATTGCCAACATAGGCAGTAAGTAGCCCTAGCCTGTGCTCTGATTTTCTATTAGTGGTTAAAATCCATTAAGCATGCTCCTAGATACAGCCCATTAAGCATGCTCCTAAACACATCCCTGTTTAGTTTCATCTGAAGGGAATAAATTTCTAGGTTTGGAGATCTCACCACAGTGTAAACCATGAGGGGCGAGGACTAAGATTTTCATGTCAACCCATTGGCCTGATCAGAGGTAAAACCCTAAAGCAGATGCACCAAGACACAGTTCAGGGCTTTAGATACCTCCTATTGCATCAGGAACTGCTGGTTTTGTCTGATTTGAGGCTGTTCAGTCTGCGTTTAGGGGAATCTTGACACACTCGTGCTGACTTTCACAGCTCTAACTTGGGTGCTTGTGACCTCAAAAAGCTGCCTGTGAATGCTCTGTGCTCACAAGGAACCCCTGACTTGTGTTTATAGTGGTATTCATAGTCCAACAGCAGTACTGTCAGGTCAACTCTCTACTTTTACATTAAGCATGTATTTTCTTCCTTCTTGTACTACCATCTCCACAACAACTCGTCCTCAGTCTATTCCAGGACTTACTCAGGCTGCTTAAAGGGTGGTCAAACAGACTTATTTTGCCAGGCATGTCCATTTTATTTACTGTCTAATGCAAAATAAGCCCCTTCCCTTTTCTTTTTTTTTTTTTGCTCCATTTGAGCAGCTCACATGAAGATGAAAATGGCAGAACAAGCATATGAATCTGGCTTCTCACAGCAGATGGATGTCTTAACTACTGACTCTTCTGAAATAAATGAACTCTGTTCTCCTCTTCTTCTTCCCACTCTCGCTGGAAATTAAAATCTGGACCTGTGAAATTTTTTCCAATTAAAGTTTCAATGATTTTGGCATGTTCTAACAAAACCATTGCATCAAAAATGCCTTATACGTAATTGGTTGAGCCAACAGATGTCACATTATGGCTTAAGCCCTCCTGAGCAATAAGGATCAGAAAGTGGCATTTTTAATAAAAGAGCTTTTTCGTCAGTAAACTCGAGACATGACCAGTAGATAGATTAATGTCTGTGTGCATCCAAGTTGCCCACAGATGGTAGAATAATCTTGGACTGGTTTTCTTGAGCAATGACTTGAGATTTTCTTCATAAAACATTTTTCTAAAAGGTCTGTCAGATTAAAATAAAATAAAGTCTGTCAGATTAAAATAAAATCTGCAATGCCTTGAGGAGTAAGCAAAAAACCACAAAATTATAAAATTAATTTCTGTTTATATGTCAAGCTCAAGTCTAACTTTGTTCTCAAAATATAATCAGTATCTAATTTTCCAGTAACCACTCTTACAGGCACTTGATGAAAATCCATTGTGTAATTACAATAATATTTCCAATATATGCTTATCTAACATTTTCAGGTATCTCATCATACTTTCATATCATTCTTGATCTAAACCTAAACCACAATAAATAACACATTATGTCCAATTACACATTTGGACATTTGATGTCATAATTTTGAGAAATGTCACTTATGTTTTGGAAGCAAAAGAGCTTCTCATTGTCTTTGGGCAGATATTTACTCTATTGTATAGCCATGTGTACAGTCATTCCCCATGGGATTTCAGGCCATTTTCCTTTTTGGCGGTTCCTACCCTGGCATGCTGTGTGCCAATTCAACCTTGTTCTATTTGCATCCATGTGATAGGATTGATCATGCAGTAAGTGTGTTCCCATAGTGGAGTAATTTTTATAGGGCTAACAATTGCACTGTGTTAAACCCGTCCAAGAGCCAGAGAAGGAAAAATCCTCTATGATTTCACTTGCCAGTCATGCCAAAGAATTAATTCTAAAAACTAAATTAATTTACATAAACCCCATCTCTCCCTGCTATTTTTTGTGATCAGCATTAGATTATTTGTCAGACTCTGTTGTCAGATGTCACTGGCAACGTACCAGCATCAGAGAGTGGCTATGCTTCCAGCAGAAGGAAGTTTGGTAACCTTGACAAATTTTCTTTGGTTGCCTTTACAAGAATTACCTGCTACTATGGCCAGAAAAAGCAGTGAGCTGTGATACATTTTTTAGAGGCTTTGATGTCTAGCCTCATCCAGAATAGGAGGTAGTAGATGTTTTTAGCAAGCTACATATTAAATATATATAATGCATGTTGTCTTAGTTGCAAGTGTATGTATCAAGCTGTATACACAGACCAAAACTGATGTTTGTGAAAGCTTCCAAAACAAAACAAAACAAAACAAAAAAAAAAAAACCAAAAAAAAAAAAAAAAAGAGAGAGTTGCAGAAGGTGGAACAGTTTTCTAATGTAAGTTGAAAAAGCATCAGATAACCTGAGGAATGATGGTAGGTGTCTGAAACATGGCCAAGAGCACCAAGAGGATCAGAGCTGAAGCAGGAGAATTTTAGTGATCACAGGCTTCTAGCACAGAGATAGGTAACACAGTAAGAGTCTTCTCTAAAGACTCTTCTGCTAAACAGAGCTTTAGCATGTCTAAGACTACAGGAGGTAAAAATTCATCACCACCTCCCATTCAGGATGACAACAGGGAGGAACAGGAGGAGGAGGATCACAAGAATGACCACTCATGCAGTTTTTGCAGTTTTACTTGGAATGTGAAAGTTTCCAAAACCCTCTTGTTTCCCCCTACCTGTAGTTTATCCAACCAGGAGGACATTTTCCCTTCCAAGGTGGGGTTTTATTTCCTCTCAAAATTCAAGCCTTGATTAAAAAGTCACCCCTTCAAAAGTTCAGTCAAAACCAATGCCTCTCAAGAGAAAGTAATTTCAGCTTCATTAAGGAGTGGAGGGGTTTTTTTTTAAGGAAAAACATCGGGTTGAAAAACTAACAGCCAGCTCTAGATCATACCACTTGTAAGCTGCAATGCAGTCATGTAGTGTTTAAAAGCTAATTACTCATAAAGATGAATACTCCTTTACATGTGCTACTGCCACACCCTTCACCAAACTTCAAAAGAAGGGACTTGAAACAGAAGATAGCCTCTAAACTCTTAATCTGTTTTTTCTCTGTTCAGATTTCTTTACAGTCCGCACAGGAGAGTTATTATATTTCTCCGACTGACAGCAAAGACTGAGCCAAAGTCTCCTCCTTCTCTTGATTTACAGGAATATAATAATTCTCAAGTCAACTGAGCTAAAACTAGTGTAAACAAGAAGAACCAGGCCTCCAGGAACAGGAGTACTGCAGGAGCAGCCATCACTTTTAAAACATGGCAAGGTTTCAGAAAAGCACTGCAGAGGCTTTGGCTCTGTCGCTCATTCAAGCTGAGCACTGCCTTTTGCTGTTGCACTTGGCTTATTTCTACCAAGTCTCTCTAGGCATTCATACTAATACTGTACTTGATAGGAGATGAGTGTTTTATAATTAAGCACACATACATGAAATACCCAAAACTATATTAAGCTTAAACACATTTTCAAAAAGTTGTAAAATACTCTTGCCAGATTCTATATTCTCAAATGGATTAATCTGAAAAACAACTGGGACTCAATTTAGACCTTCCTGGCAGCAAGCAGGAGAAACGTCAAGCCCAATATTTTACTTTATTGAAGACCCTCTTAGGAGTCCATCAGAAAGAACTCTATCTGCCTGGTAGCCAGCGATCAGTGGGAGGTAATATTTAGTTTATTAATGTGGCTTTGATTTTTTTTCGCACTGTTGATGAATAATAGTAAACTAAGACCTTGATCCAATTTCCCCTTCTCCCTTTCTGCAGAAAAGGCAGTGAAACATAGATAAAGTTAACAAGATCTTGCATGATATCAAACTGCATTTGGTAGGTCCCAAGTTTACCAGACATAGAGTTTTTTTATACAGTAAGATGTCTGCACTAAAACATATGCACAGAAACTGAACACAGTTTAACAGACCCTGTGCTGAAGTCAAGGTTAATTTTGAAATAACCCTTCAGTCTCAAGGCAATGGTATGGATTAGTAAGTGTTTTTGTTGCACAGAAGAGTGGCTTTCACTGGTACTTGACAGTACTGGTAAACCACTGTAGAGTTCTGATCATAAGTAGGCTGCAGCTTAGTTACCAGCAATGGATTTTAAAAATAAAAGGAGCCAATGCAAATGGCAGAAAGTTTTGCCATGTTTTCTTGTCAATAAATCAGAATGAATCGCAGATTCAGGCAGAGATGCTGTCTCAAATGTTATGATTCATATCTCCCATCACATTACTTTTGACTTATACTGTTATTTGTGGGGTTTAAGGTTGTGTTGCTGGGGAGTGAGAATATGTTGGGGCTAAAACAGCTGACTGGGGTAAAACTCACGTGGAATAAATACTCAGAGCATGAAAACACAGTAGAAAGTAAAGGTAGGAATTCTTGACTAATCCTCTATGACAGTGAAGCACAGATGGAGCTCCTGACTTCCAGTGATGACTTCGGTGGGGCTCTGGAGTGCCTAACTGCTATTGGCAGAGGTGTGAACACTTCACAGGCCATTCCACATAATTAAAAAGCTAACAGGCAGGCAACTAATGTTGTAGAAAAATCTTTAGACTGATGCTCTGGCCTTCAGCAGAGAAATACTTCACAGGTAAAGTCTGGATTGCATAAATATCCAGACCATGCAGATTCAGTTTTCTGTGCTTGGTTGTAGCTTCCACTCCATTATGGGATTTGATTTACTTTCCACCAAGGACAAAATGAGGCAGAGGATTGGTCCTAAGGGAAAGTTTCCATAACTTTCAGTAGCAAATGGGAACCTGGAACCTGGTTTCCAGCAGTGCGGGCAAGCAGAGACCAAGAAGAGAAAGAAGAAGTGTATATGTTGTGAAGATGTTGTATATGTCAACATCTGTGGGAAAGTAAGCTAGCTCCGCTAAGGTTTGGGATTTTGCAATGATCTCAATAAATGAGGAAATGATCCCAACAAAACTGGAAGATATGATATATCTGCAATCAAGAAGCAGAAATAACCACTGGCCAATGAACTTAGAAATATAGACATTACTGCACAAAAAAGAAACAAAAACCAGCTTACAGAAGTAGAGCACTTGAAAAACCCTTATGAATATGCAATCTGTAGTGATAAGAAAGTGAAAACATTAATTTGAATTGTATTAATGTTTCCAAGTCTCAGCAATTAAGTTTGTTTCCGTCCTTCTCTCCATTTTGAGGCAAGCAGAAGTTCAGGAAATAATGAGTGGTTGCAATGATTTATTGACTCACTGGTGGCTTAAAAGGATGTCAGAAACATGGTTTTTGTCTCAAAACTAGGAAACAACAATTAGACTGGGCAATACCAGCGTCTACATAGACAAGGAATCACTTTATCACATATAATAAGCATTGAATAAAATACTTGGGAAAGGTGGTCCTAACTCTGACTTCTGATTCAAGGAGTGGTGTGCCCATTTGAAATATTGGAAAATTCCTAAGGGAAAAGTGTGATCCCTACTCGTTTGGGGTTTTTTTGGTTGGTTGGTTGGTTGGTTTTGTTTGTTTGTTTTGCTTGTTTGTTTGTTTTGTGGGGTTTTTTGTTGTTTTTTTTGTTTTTTTTTTAATATTAGAGAAGATACAATTTGAAAAACCAAGATCTAGAATTTTAAAGTCCTCAGAAAAAGAAAACCAGGTCTACTTTTAGTGGTAAATGGAACTCCTTTTTCAACAATATTTTAAGATTGTTTTATTCCTTCCCCTATTTTGTGGGGGCTGCTATAAGACATCTGTTCCTTCAAATGGCTACTTCCCTTATTACATATTGGTAGCTCTAATAAAATTGTGTTTATCCACAGATATATAAAACAAACAGCATTTTTCTAGTATTTATATATAGTATTTAGAAAAAAGGTTTCCAGTGTGGAAGTCAATCCAACCTAATCACAGATTCTCTGTCACATTTACCTTGGTACCAGGATTCCTATCCATCTAGGAAATTATTTCTTGTAGAGATACAGGGCCAAATTCTCCTGTCAGTTATACCAGTATGCACTTGGAGTACTTCCCAAATTAGCTAAAAATCAACAGAGGTAGCTTAATATGTTCTGGTGTAAATCAGAAGAGTATTTGACTTCTGATCTTTTAATAATTATTCAAGAGTAAACAGCTCCCAGTTGCATCACAGGAGAACCCTGGAAGGGGAAATATCAGAAAATCGCAAATACACTAAAAGCATAAAATTAAGGAATTTAGCACAAAACGCTTCTAGTCTACTGTCCCAACCACTGTTATTTCTTACAGAATATTCTTTTGAGCATTGACCTGCACTAGGACACTCCCAGTATGCTGGTTTATTGTGTTTGGTACCTTGTAACTGCCAATGCCTTACAAGATACGAGTTTGTAGCAGCACATGGCAATAAGGGATCTGTGCACCCATGCTTCATTACTTCTTGACCTTTCAGATGATACCCAATTGAAAAAGGATCAGCTTTTACATCTGGCAAAAGCCTAATTTACTAATGTGCTGTCCTCCTGAGTCACTGCTGCAATATGTCTGCTGAACTTGGAGATCTTGACCCCTCTCAGTTCATTGCTGCTCAGTTATTTACTTTTGACACACACGTATAACCTTGGGGTTACTTTGGAGCTTCAAAATTTGGGGTAGAGGCATGAATGGACTTAATATTTGAAGTGAAAGAAAACCAATGCTGAATTTTTAACCCAAAATTCTCAGGGTAGTAATTTACCAAAAAAAAAAACCAAAACAACAAAATAAACACCAGTCAAACTCCATGACAGAATAGGAAACAACAAAAAAAAAAAAGAAAACACAAAAACAACAACCAAAAAAAAAAAAAAAAAAAAAAAAAAAAAAAAAAAAAAAAAAAAAAAAAAAAAAAAAAAAAAAAAAAAAAAAAAAAAAAACAAAAAAAAAACCTCATACTCTGCCAAGAAATTTAACTTGGCTCAGAGCCTCAGCATATTAATTAGGTCTTTGCTTCAGAGTCTTCTTCCCACAGTATCTTTAGAAGAAAGGAACTGTGAGTTCTGTGTCCCACCTGCCCCACCAGCTCTCTGACCCCACACTGTGTTTGCAACTACAAACAAAGAGGGTTATCTGAACTGGACCAGAGAGGGGAGATGAATGTTTGCTTTAACTCTCACTAGAAATGTGTATTTTCAGTTAATATTTTCTTCTGTTACTTTAAGCCATCTCAATTTCTGAGACCCAGTTCACTTCTTAAACCACAGAAGTGTTGGTGCAGAAATGACTGCACTGAGTGAGGAGGGAAACACAGGGTGGTGGCAATGTCGGTCTACTGGCTCAAAGTCACAGTGGCCACAAGATAGTGTTTCATAGAAAACACATGTAATGATATCGAAAGAAACTATTTTCTAAAAGTTAAATGCCATCACATGATCACATATAAATTTTCCTTCATTATTAGCCATCTGCTTCTTCTAAAAGTTACCCGTTTCAAAGCTTGAAGCTATTAACCACCAAATTTCATTTCTGGAATGGGTTCATTCTCCCAGCTTTTTCTTAAACACATTCTTATTTCTTTTCTTATAAGACTGTGATCCTACCCTGAGTATCTGGATTACTGAAACACAGAATATAATATATAAACAATTATCAGAGAATTTACTTTTGCATAAGAAGAGCTCCAGTGAGCAGTATACCCTTATATCCTCCTTTGCTCATTTTTCTTTTTCTTGCCTATTTTTAAGAGTGAGATTTTTCACAACAGGCTAGTATGGTGAACTCAATCCCTTTTCTGAAAGCTTGGGCATGAGTGACTGTCCCATGGTCTCCAGCACAGCTGCTTGCTGTGCATGGGCATACTGAGTCTGATCAGGTCCTCAGCCAGCAACATTCTCAGACATTATCTCTGATTTGAAAGGCTTGGCCTGCTTGGCTTTCTTGTAATGGGATTTAGTCAGTTTTGCCTCAGTAAACTGGGGCAAAACCGACAGCTGGTTGGAAAATAGGTCTTGCAGTGTCAGAAATCACTTCACCAGTAGTAGTCACCAATACACGAATTACCAGTCAGCTTTTAGTATAGGACTGGCTCTTCTGCACTTAAGAGAGGGCAAGTCCCAGCTTAGCCTCCACCACATCTTTTTATTTGTGAAACCAAGAGGATGGAGAGAACAGAAGCATTAATCCCATGCTAGTGCCAGCTATTCCATTGCACATTCCCATGTCCTTCCAAATGGTTTTATTTTGTTGTTTCAGTTGGTGAGGTGAGTTCTACCTTCAGTACATGCTTTACAAATACCTAGGCTTCTTTCTTTGAGTAATATGTCTCAGGTCAAAAAATATCAAAATCAGGTTCATCTGTGCTTTGAAAACACTTCTGCAATTAACAAAGTTTGCTGGCAAATCCTCTGATATCTCCAGGGCCAGAGGCAAGAAGTCTGGATTTTCCCCAAGACAGGTTTTGTAAACGTCCTCTCAGATAAGGAAGGCATTCTCCTCCCTGCAGTCACACACTCCCAAGGCTTTCAAAATGGATGAAGAACCAAGCAGCTTCCTGAAGACAGGTTGGGAGTACTTTGGGAAGGATTCCTTGTCATCTGCAAAACCAAGTGTTACTTTCTGTCTTCATGACTCATTCATAGAGATGTGCCCCATTCATTTCAGCACCATCTACATTCCATGCAAAGCTGCTATCCTATGGATATAGCTAAAAATTGACTAAAGTGAAATAAAGAACTGTGAGTTCAAGCTGAAAAAAAATATGGAAGAAATCACACAATATCTAAAATTTTCTGAACCAATTGTACTGGGATTATCACATGCCAAAGCTTGTCATTTGGAAGAGCAAAAACTGTAGTCCAGCAACAAATGTTGAACATCCTTATCAATTATTTATCTTTGTTTGGGATCCATGAAAGCAAAGTTAGTAGAAAAGAATGAAACTGAAGTTCACATAGGAAAGAATATACTGAACTGGTTGTGTAGGCCAAACAAAAAGGTTGTCCCACATATTCTTAGAAAAATGTGATATCTGTTACCTTAAGCATTGCCATTTCACAGAGATGGAGACCACACATTTAATTTTTTTCTATAGGTTTTTTAAAAGGTGGTTTCAAGCTACTCTCTGAGGAGCAGAGCTGGTTAATTGTAGCCCTGCTGGATTCCACATATCACAAAGGGCTCAACAAGAGCTAAAGAAAGTAAGTTTAATCAGACCTGGAAAAGATGCTTCTTAATGGAAGTGAATTCTGCAGAGGATGATAATCATTAAAACTGAGGAGTTAATCAAAAATCCTAAAACAAGAAGGGAAATTTGAAGCATCCATGAAACATTACCTCTCCTTCTTAAAAAGTAGGTGGAATTAAAAAAAACCCACAATTAATAAAGTTTTAAAAGCAAAACAGAAAATGGTCATTTTTCTGTCGCCTCCTCAGCAACAGAAAAGAGGAAGTTCTTATTCCTGAGTCAGAATCACAGGACAGGTTATTGCATGGTGATTACTTTGAGACGGTGATTAAAGGAGTAATTTAAAACACTAGGATTACTAAAGGAAAGGGGAAGTTAAAAGTGCCTTGGGAAAATTATTCCACATCCCCTACAAAGAAGGAAAATAACCTATCCTTGAATGCCACTCTGGAGGACATAATTAAAGAGGAATGAGAACTTCCTAACAAAATAAGGTGTTTTAATGGGGCAATACATGAAACACTGTGCCACAGAAAGGGAAAGGAGGGAGTGGGTGTTGGGGAGGGGGCGGGCTCAGTTCCAGCTCCAAAGGCGAGCTATGGTCCCAGCAAAGGAGGGGGGAGTCCTTCCAACACAGTATCGCTGCCCTATGTGCCCCTTTCATAAGGAAGTGGAAGGCACTTCTGAGACTAAATGATGAGATTGCAGCTGCTTCTTTGCTGACACCCTTCTTGGCCACCTGCTTTGCCAAGATGATTTTAGCACAGCATCATGAGATAAAAGAATGAGCCTGTGCTAAGCTTAAATATGCTAAGTCACTAAAATGTAAAATGTTTTTGTCTCCAATTACCGGTACTAATGGCTTCCTGTCTTCTACAGCTCTGTTGCTTTGATTTTCCAACCTTGATTTTCAACCTTGACCAGCTGGGCAAAGCCCAGGGCTGCAACTGGTCTGAATTCAGTGTTGACCCTGCTTGGAGCAGGAGGTTTGACCCCTGAGCTCCTCCCCTACCTGAATGGCCATGACTTTCTGGCTAAGGTCACTGTAAAGTGAGTGCTCTATAAGAGTCACATTATCACACTGATTTTAGGGAAGATCTATAACAAGGTAGAAGACAGTGCTGAAGAGATAGAGTGCTCCTACTAACTTTTGAATGTTGTTCAAAACATAGAGGAAAATACTTTGGACAAATCATATATTTAGGAAAACATTTTGATTAAGCAAAAAAAAAAAAGCATTTCCCCAGAGAGCAACAAAAATAGAAAGTTAAGGCAAATTCTTATTGGGGTGTGAAATTAAACTTAACTTAGAAGAAATATCCTTAAAATTGATGTCTTATGTTTTGAAGCAGTAGCCTCAAATAGCAAGAAAAGCTAATGTAAATCCTACTTTACTAAGTTTAGGGGTTTTTTTACCCTGCAAGTATCCCATATACCTCATAGCTAGTTACAACCTGTATTTATTGTATATGACTGTCATACCACTATTTACGGTATTGATTTTCATGCTGCAGACTGAAACATCAAGTCTTGGGCCACAATGAGTGATATAATGGCATCTCATCTTCATAATAAGATTTTTTTTGAGCTGCATACCTTATCAACCCATCCAGCAGGCAATAGCTTCCATTAAAGGACTTAAATCTGCAGCCATGGCCTTATCTGTTTCATAGGAGCCCAAGCACTGTGAGATCGCATACTTTGAGGGCATGTTCTGTGAAATATTACACTTTTCAAAAAGTCTTGTCACACTCACAGCACTCACCTCTACCACCCCAAAGCTGTGCCCTGTGCCAGCCCATCTCCCCTGCTGCCTGGATGAGCCACGTTATCCCTGCAGAGCACAGCAGGGTGACTACAAGACTTCTTCTTGCCCAGAGTATGGGGGAGACCCACATGAGCCTCTCCAGCAGGAGCAAAACTTACTTCTCCTCCTCAAGCCGGAAGCAGAAACATCTGGGATACCTTTCTTTACACTTACTCCCACCTGAATCTCTGTTCCAGCTGTTTGTATCCAGAAAATACCTGTAAAACACACACACTCATCTCCTGAAGACAGCGTAAAACAGAAACTGTTTTTTGTCTTTAAGCAAGGAGGTTGATATCACAGCACTTTATCAGCATTTGAGAGGAAGGGCCTCATACCCACAGCCTATAAACCCCAGTCACATCCAACATGTGTATGCATGTGTCATTATCTTTCCTGTATTTCAACCCAATACTTTGCAGGAGAGTATCCATTTTCCAGAAAACATTATACAAAGGTCCTCTATTTAAACCCCGAACTTTTAGCTTAATGGCTACCTCAATCACATTCACAGGGGGAATATCTTCTTACTCAACATTCAAAATCACCAAGTTCCTACAGAACTGCAAGAAAGCATTTTAAAACTGCTTATGGCCTCTTAACCAGCTACATTTTCTTCCTACACATAGACATTTGCAGAATGAAAATATCAGTTATACATCTGCATCAGACCTAAGAGACACAGGTATGAAAGGCACACTCCTGTGCTTTATTGCCATTTACACTCACCCACACATACACACTGCAGCACAGTTAATTTTTAAACTATTGTGTGTCTTACAGTGCAGCTGTCTAAATAGAACTTGGTTGCAAACTATTTTCTTAGCTGGTATTCAAATTCTTCTGCCTTCTCACAGGTTTGCCTGCTAAATCCTCCTGCAGTTGAACACTAGCTAACTAATATTTGGTTCATTCTTCCCACATTCAAGCT